>JAPVRG010248504.1:8538-22051 GCA_029783565.1 Rhagoletis cerasi
GCTGAAAAGTACTTAAATGGACTACGAAAAATTGACTAATTGGGCGCAAATTAAAAAAAGTATCGATAAAATTAATTTTTAAAGTTTGTCCATTAAAATTGATCAAAATACTTCACTCTTTTCAAAATTGAAATGTAAACCAAATTTGTGCGTACAAATATGGTCGGCCGATAATCTGGTTAAGTGTGCGCATCAGTTCGGACGGTTAAATTGTCAGACCGAAATCGGTCGGCCTATCAGATGCAGTGTGCGTTTAGCGTAATGCGGACATTCCGCTATCTTCTTGCAAACTCTTGGTGGAGAATAAGTTTATCGAAGGTGCAAATAGAACATGGTCTTCAGAGCCCACGTGCAGTAGAGCAAGACATATCTGGCCTAAAATATTCAATCGTAGATCGCGCCCTCTCCTCCGCTAGGAGCGACCACTGCTCCGACATGTAATTGGAGTTCTCACCGGGCACTGCGTGATGGGAGCCCATGCTGCTAGAAAGGGTTTGCAGTCAAAGAACTACTGTCGTAACTGCCGTGCCATGCCACTTTCCCGCTTTGGCGAGAGCTCGTCGACGCTCGTATCTCCACTCTTCTTTTGAATGTCTAACTGAACTGGATTCAGCAAGTATCTACGACTTTGTGCGCTTCATCAAAGCTACAAATTGGTTCCATTTCTAAGGTAAGAGGAGGGACGTAAGGACTCTCTAATATGGCATCACAATAGGCTCACGGTTGCCTAAGTGTGTCCCTTTCCTTTGCCGGATAAGGGCAGCCAAGATAACCTAACCTAACCTAAGTGGGTTTCTACCAGTAATACAATCTTTGGTTCATTAACCATTTTCTATCCGGATCAGTCAAGACTTCCGGTGATTTAGCCAACACCTAAGAAAGTTCAGATGCTGTCAACAAAGTACTGTCAGGAACTCCTTATTTAATTTGTGTATTGGGAAAATTCCTGAAAGACCACTAAAAACTCCCGAAAAATCCTAAAATATCCCGAAAAGTCCCAAAGCATTCCTGAATGGTTCCGAAAAAGTGTTTAAAAATTTTGAGCCGAAAACTAACAAATAATCTCATTTTATTATCAATTCCTAGTAGCAGACCGCTACTGCCCACAAATACATACACACGTACGTACATATTAACACTCTTATTTGCAGTCACTCCGCCTGTTTACCACTCTTATTTCGTACAACGTCAATCTCTATGGAAAATTTTCGCACTTTTCCAAAGCGTCATTAGTGCGAGTAAACATGTCAAAGTTTATCAATCCATATGTGCAATAACAATGCAAAATTATATTCGAAGGCGTCGGATGTCGTGGACAGCATGCGCCGTTGAAATTTTCCCCAGTAGATAGTTTCAGGAGCTAAAAGCCCTTCAAAAAGGCCTTCCTGATAGTGAAGAGGCCTTTTTTTAGGGCGTACTTCATAAGGCCTTTTGGAGGAGTTCTGCTATAGCTGCTTCTTTAATTCAAAAAGATAAACACATTTTTAAGCTTTTTATTTTATGGTTCATCATCAACTCAAAATGCGCATTGAAATTCATCTGTAATGCTAAATAGCACTTTTTTCAGCGCCTCTTGGCGAAGCCTTTGAGAATGGATGCAGTTAAGAAGGCCTACATAAATTAACTGCTGGGTTGCTAGACCGTTGTGCCACCACCACCACCATGGATGTAGAGCGAAAGCAAGTGGATTGTCGTATACTAAAAATACTTGAATGCCTTTTTTTAACTGAGTATGGATGACATACGCATACGAGTACGCGGCTGGGGGTGCTGAACGTTATTGTCTGGCTGGCTGATAGTAGACAAATGCAAAAAGTGCTGCCTGCTATTTAAATAACAGAACCGTAAATGGAATGATCAAACGGTCTACAGTTCGTTAGAGCTACCAACAGATTAATTGACTACTCAGCTGCTAAAGTCGCATAGCTGACCGAATAACCGCCTACCCTGCAACACTCACTGCTGCCACCACTCTTTCCTCGACCCGCTGCTACTGATGCGAGGAGACCTCCAACAGCCATCATTCCATCGAAGCAATAATGCAATGCTTCGACGCTGCTTTTAATTGCTATTCTTTTTTACATAAAAATGTATTTGCAACTTTATTACCCCAGTCGCTTCATGAAGATGTTGTCTTTTTGTAATTGCAATTGCACGCTGCTGTTGTTGTTATTGTTGTTGCAGCGACTGTCACAGTTGTCGCTAGCTATTTTTAGGCATTCACACATCATTAATTCGTGCAGTCCAAATAGAAAATGTTTCGCTTGCCAGCCAATCAACGCTCGAACGGTCGGCCGATCGACTCTCCGCTCGACGGCAAAGTCGTCAATTACCAGTGAATTGGTGCGCCACCCAGCCAAATGGCTTGCTTCATGTGGCATTCGAAGCGTTTTACTGTTTCGCCATTTCGCTGGTATGCCACACGACACCATCCATAAGTCATCAGCCAGCAACCTGCAACCAGCGGCTAGCAGCCACCCAGTTATGGGTGCAACACGAAAACGGCAAGCTGTTCAAATGCTACATAAATTGGTCTTTTCGCTGTTGTTGTTTTCCAAGTATTTATTTCGTTTGTTTTTCGCGCTTGCATTTGTAAATTGCGCCACAGTGCCTTCCCACATACAGAGTTGGTCATGGAAAAATGTTTGCGCATAAATAAATGCATACATATATATGTATGTCCACCTTTCCTGTGTTGCCAGGCATTTAAGCCTAAGCCGTGCTCTTAGGCCGCATTGCATTGAGTCTGATCTCTATCGCACTTGCAATTTCACTAAATGCCCATCTTTGGGCGCAATTACGCGCAACGCTTATCACTCGAATGCATATGCTTATCAGAAGCTGCAAATAATTATTTCTGTTCAGCTGCCATTAAAATAAGCCTCGTATTTTTCCATTGCGCAATTAAAGAAGTGAAAGTGTATTTGTGTGTATTTCAATATTTCAGGAATATGTGAAAAACGTAATCAACAACCTTCGCATGTCCTTCAGAATAATGGACATACGCTGGGGTATTTATTTAACGTCACTACTACTTACATATTAATTTGTGGAAGACGACGATATACTCTGTTCTACTCTTCACCACACTTTCTCTGGACCCGCATATATCTCACAGAAAGCTTAAAAGTACTCGTTCTGCATCCAAATTAGGCGTAAACTGTTCTCAACTCATCTGGCGATGTCATCGCATTCAAGAACTAAAAACATTGGTGTCTCTCTGTGATAGTCACACAAGCGACACAAATCAGTCTATCATCACAGGCAAATTCTTGTCAAAGACAAGCGAGCTAATGGAGGATGCACTGGGTGACATTCTAGGTGGGCTAACCTGAACACTTTTGGGGGTTAACCCCTCTAAGACAAGACCAGTTCTGTCTGTTCACCAGGAAAACAAAAGTTCCCACATTTTCTCGGTCGAGTGGATAGAATCTCTTCTCAGAGGCAAAATACCTCGATACCATTCTGCATTCCAAACTTAACTGGAATAGAAATGTGGAGGAGAGAGCTTAGAAGAGTTCAGCAGCATACTACTCATGCAAAAGGACTTTTGGAAATGAATGGGGACTGTCACCGCAGGTATTAGGACTTAATCCCCCGTATGAAAATCTCTCCGACAAAATCCCCTGGATAAAATCCCCTGCAACAATATTCCTCGGTGCGGGGGATTTTGTCCGGGAAATTTTTGTTGGGGCGATTTTCGAGCGGAAGATTTTGTCCGGGGTATTTTGTCCGGGTGATTTTAGACCGTGGGAATAAGTCCGACCACCGTCACCGCACATCACCTATGATATGTACACCACAGTCATCAGACCGATTGCAACTCAAACGGCCTTATTTTGGTGGAAAGAAAAGTAATTGGGAAAATGCAAAGCCTCGCATGCCACGGCATATCGGCAGCGGTGAGTAGCGCAGCTCAGGAGGAGCTTATCGTGAGATTTTATCTTCAACCGGTGCATATTTTTGTTCATGTTACGGCCGTAAAAAAACTTCCTTAGACTCAGGGAAGCCAATACGTGGAAACCAACCAATTTCGGGCATGCAGCAATGCTATACGGTTTGGGACTATAAGACTAGTATACCTATTAGGTTTCCGACCAAAGAGGAACGGGAAATAAGATGGTAGTGGCAGAGGCGGGCATATCCATCTATACGAGTACTGTTGGTTCAAAAATGGAGCAAAGCGCCGGAGCCGGTCGCTACTCGGGGCACCTGCAGATCAACCAGTCCTCTCGGCTGCCGAACAACTGCAGATCTATGCTATAGAGAAGGCGGCTAACCTCTTACTGAATAGATCGGTTCCAGAGAGGATATCTACTATCTTTGTCGATAGTCAAGCGGCCTTGAAAGCAATATAATTTAAGAGAGCGAAATCGGTATTGTCTGGAAATGTCGCGCCACGATGGCATCACTGCGCCGCATCAAAATCACTCTGTGTTGGGTCCCGCATAGCAATATTGATGGGAACGATCGCTGATGAGATGGCTAGATGCGGGTAAAATTGAATGGACTACAAAAGGACATACCAACTCTTTCTATGAAACCTAATTAAAAAGCTTGACATTTTTACGAAGGTTTGTTGACTTTTTTTAAATACACTGTAGGGGAAAATCTCAAGTTTTTGAAATGACAAAAAAATTACAAAAATATTACGGATCTGTATACCATTTTTCTAGATCAGGTCATTTTCTCAAGATATTTTCATTTTAAGTTTGAATTGTGAATGAAAAAATTTCAAACTTTAAGCTTAGTATCCACCCTGCAGGGAGTGACAAAAACTCTATATAAAAAACGCTCAAGAAATGGCGAAGAAATTTTTTTGTGTCAAATTTCCTTACAGCAGTACGGAGTTCTTTAGAAATTTGCTGCGCTTTCTACGAGTACTACGGTTTTCCAAAGTTTTTTGTGAAAAAAGGTAACCGATGTTTGCTAGAAATTTCGTGAGAAAAGAGCGAGACAACAGGCTGCGAAATCTCAGATGTAAAAATTCTTTGGACACACACGAAATAATGGCAATTTTTTTCTTTACCGTTTTCTTAATAGCTAGATAATAAGCTTTAACAGGGCAAAAAACTAAAAAAATTACAGATTTTTTTTTGTAAATTTTTTTATTTGTATTAAAGCCTGCTCTTTCACAAAAAAGCAAGCTGCTAATGAAGAAAATCGAGCATACATAACAACGTTGTGAATGGTTAAATGAATTGGAATGTAACAAAGGTGATATAAAAAAAAATAAAAAATTAACGTAAATAAAAGTGACCGCCCGACAGCTTGCGCTTGTCAAATGCTACTTTGCGCTGATTAATCAAATCTTAAACCGTAAAAAATCAGTGATTTTCTTTGTTCCGCAATGTTTAACCATGCAAATGAGTACAGAGCAAAAAAAAAAACTTATATTAAATTAAAATTAATATCATGATAAAAACATTATAAGGTGCAACCATTCTCTCACTTCGTCGGCAATTTTAAATCGTATGAAATTGAAAATAAAAAAATTTAATTCTTCAAAATTGTTGTTTGAGATTGAAACTGAGAATATGTGTGAGTTAGATTTTTGGATTTTAAAACTGTATTGTTTGCAAACGTCAAAAATGCTCAGATTGCCTCTCAAAGGTTTTACAATGCACTATGGTCCCAATTCAAGTTTTTTTTGGCATAAATTAAACTAATGCAGCTACGAAGTTGAAAGTTGGCGAAGTAAATAGTTGTGACATATATAAGAACACGGCCAATTTTTTTTTTTTTGCCAAAACGAAAGCATTTCGGCACGGCTAAGCGGAAATTGTGCTAAAATAAAAGACAATTGTGGGAGTTTGCTGAAAAATGCTGGCGAGATCTAAATTTTTACATATAACACACACTTTGGGAACACTTCCAGGTTTGTACATTTATGCAAGTTCATGCCCAAATACAACATTTTTTCTACGAAACAAATAGGTTATGTTGAATACAAACCACATAATCACAACACTCAAGAATAACGACAAGGACAAAGTATATATAAAATCGGAAATAATGTTTTTAAACCATTTACATTGGTATTCAATATCCATTATATATCCTCTTTATAAGTTCGTTTGCACACTTTGATGTTAAGGTAATTGTAAAGGCGAAGTCACACGATTGGTGTATTTGTACAAATTTGTACATATTGACAGTTAGACACTGGTGATCGGAAATTTTTGTACTGAGTTGAAATCATGAAATTTTTAGAAAACACCCTTTCTGTAACTGCCAAAATGTACAAATCTGTATAAATGCACCCATCGTGTGACACGGCCTTAACACTCTTTTGATAGCGATTTAATTACACGTGTTTAAACTTCCTACTTTGAAAGCTTGACAAACCGGTAGTGTCGCCCACCTATTTTACAACGCTTTTTTTTATTACACTGTCGTGCTTGATTGGAGTGTTGCCATTGAGAAAATATATAAGCTTTTTGAAACTTTTTATTTTTTGCTTTTCTGCCAAAAAAATTGATTGGGACCATAGTGCAATGGTGGAATGTTAACAAAGTTGTAGTCATAAGCGACGACGTGTTTGTTCTAATTTTGACAATATCGGCAGTGTTGCCGATCCTCTTTTATATACATACATACTAGATACTATTCGTTGGGGAGAAAGTACCTAAACTAAACCATTTTATTTATTCGTTTTATTGCGATTTTTTAGGAAAATAGTGTTTTAGAACGATATAAATATTAAAAATTTTTGGAATGATTTAATTTTTGTCCACAAAATGTGAAGATATAAAAAATATCGTTATCAATGAAAAGATAGTATGGAAATGCTAATTTTTAGCATTTGCTGAATTGTCATAATAGTGAGCCAAATGAACTGTTAATACACTAAAATAGAATGACTAAAAGTTAAAACAAGAAAGTCACTGATGTTTGTGTTATTTATATGTTTTAATCTATTTAAAAAAATCATGACAAGCCTGATAGGAAATCGCCTTATTTTACGACATTGCAGCTGCCGATACAAACATATATTCAGGCTTTAACCTGCAATTATATATTTTCCTACAATTAATTTGAAATAAATAGTAGGGATATTCGTCTAAACGTGTAAATGCCTCGTAACCGCGTAAACCTCTTAAATAAACCGGTTTTTCGTACAAAATGAAGTAAGTTTACGAGGTTTACGCGGATACGAGGCATTTACGCGTTTAGACGAATACCCTAAATATGTACAAAAGGAGTAAAAGCAATAAAGAATTAGTACATTTTCTGCAACTTTAAAATGCGTGACCGAAATAGAATTGTCGAAAAAAATGAGGTTAAGTTACTGGCCACACTGTGTCATTATTGCACCACGGGTTTACCTTATATTATTTTTATTACGACTTCAATTACATTTTGCTGAAATTGTGTGCCTTCTGTTTTACTCCTCAAAATTATGCACTCGAGCACTTTATGTAATTGCGTTTGACATTCTCGAGTGCGCTGAAATTGTCATTTGTGATTGCTGCAACCGGATTCTTGCTAACTTTTAAGTGCATAATTTGAAGCA
This sequence comes from Rhagoletis cerasi, assembly GCA_029783565.1. Lineage (NCBI taxonomy): Eukaryota > Metazoa > Arthropoda > Insecta > Diptera > Tephritidae > Rhagoletis > Rhagoletis cerasi. The sequence goes on from JAPVRG010248504.1 coordinate 16,055, forward strand.
ATTGGTTTTTTTTTTTCTTAACTTTGGCTGCCCATAAACGTTAAAGAAATACGAAGTAAGAAAAAAAATATATATTAAAAAACACAATACAAATCAAATTTAAAAAAGGTTAAAGGAATTTCGCCTCATTTGCCACACCTTTTATATTGACATTCAAATTTCATTGTATTTTTTATTATTATTATTATTTTTTTTTGTTCGTCACTCGATAAATGTCAACGCATCGGGTGTCAACAATTTGCACAAAGTAAATCAATAAATATGAACTCTGCGGCAGTCTATGGTAATTTAATGCGAACTTGCATTTTACACGTTTTATACGCACACAAACATACATAAATACATACAAACACATGTATGTGTGCGCATTTATAAAACACCTCATATATTCAATATCGAATTTCTTGTTTTCACTTTGTCGCCTTAAATTTTCTTATTCTTTATTAGGATAGAGAAAAAAAAAATCAATTGAAAAGTCTGCGTTTCATATTGCAGTCAGCACCGATTAATTTTACAGCTTTTATGAATAATCACAATCTCTTTATGTTTTTTTACTGGCTGTAGTTGATATTTGGCGCCGTTCATTAGTTCGGGTCTAGCTTAAGTGGTGCATTAGTGTCTAATGAATTAAGTTGTATTACTCGCATCATAAAACGTTTACTAAAATTTAGCATTAGATGCATGATAGGTTGAGTGTTGATAAATAAGTGTACAGAATGACACTTTTCTGCCAACTTGAAAGAGCTCTAACTTTGGCCGGAGTATCTTGATGAAGCACTCTTAACCCTTCTGCGCCGTTAAGGTCATTCCATGACCTGTTTGATATAAAATGGCCTGCATCTTCAAAATGACAAGCATTATCCAAATGTCTTTTTGTAATAACCTAAATACTATGATTTTGCATTTAAATTTTTTTTGATTTAAAATAGAAATTATTTGAAAACTTGCATACTTTACCATTCAGGTCATGCGATGACCCTAAGGGCCGATTTCTGATGAGCTATTTAAGTAGAGACTGTTGATTAACTTCAAAAATTCATTGTCAGATCACATATTTAAACTGTACTTAAATGCCCGATTTTGGCTATTTAAATATGAGAATTGCAACCCGGCGTTTGTACCAAACAGCAATAAGAGAACGTATCTAGGTTCTCTGCAGCAATTAGCTGTTCAGTACAAAATGTAAACAAAAGGGTGTCATCTGTCTGTCAAATTTAAATGAAAGTGATCTGAAAACCCACGAGAGCTAAATGGCATTTAAGTAACAATCCATAATTAAACTTAAGTGCCGTTTAACTTTTTTATCAGACATTTCCCCTAAATAGGCTGCGTTTTTATTCAAGTGTTATATGTAAAATATATACTTGAATAATTAAAATATCTTATATTATTTAGCCAAAAATATTTTAATTTATTTATTAACGCATTTCGGTTACTTTTCTTATCAAAATCTATGAAAGACCGTTTCGTGAGTTTTTGTCAGTGGTGCAGAGGGGCTAAATAGAACAAAAAATCCCTTACTTCAAATATATATTGACCCGACTATATAATAAAAACATAAACTTTTTCTGGTTTCAACAGAAACATAAACTCTTTTCGTTGGAATTAATGACTAAATTTAATTTAAACGCAGTCTCGAGACTTTTCCTATCAAAATATATAAAGAGCATTTCGTGACCTTGATACTCATATATTAAGTGTAAGTTTTTCTTAGTGGTGCAGAGGGGTTAAATAAAATTAGTTTTACTAGAATTTTTTTACGTGGCGTCTAAAACTTGTAATATCCAATATAACTTACATTACATATTATATAAGAGCACCCGCTGAATGCACGCTGGCAGCCGAGACGAGCCGAGCGCAAAGCTGATTCTGATCGGCGCTGATCGAGATTTAGTACCGCAGAGTGGATGCGAGAATCGGCGCTGAATTTCGCGCGTGCTTTAATTTTGTAATATTATTTGGCAGGGCGAGAAAAAACTTCACTAATCAAAACATCAATATCCACTCAAAAATAACTAATAACCACCTGTTACGAAAAGCTACTGAAAAATATATTCCGTTTCAGCGCGTGTCAGAGCTGTTCAAAACTGGTTTACTCGCATCGGCCAGCTTTACTCTCGGCTCCGCTCGGCTTCCACTCTGCGGTATCAGCGCGAGATTGTATGAACTTCTATACATCCAGTTCCAAAGCTTATTTCTCGCATTCACCATCTTTTAGTTCAGCTCTGCCCGGCTTTCAGCGTTCACCCTACGGTTGCCCTAAGGCATATTAATTAAATGAACTGGTCAATAAATTCGCAACTCATATTCATATGTAGTAGCTATAGATGTCATTCATGAAAATTGCGTGTCGTATAAATTTGTGAGGAAGGACCTATGCCTCAAAGCACATTTCATGGAAGAGGCTAGTAAAAGATGGTCAATTTACAGGGCGATTCTGACTAAGATAATTGAAAGTCTTTTATATGACAACTGAAAGACAGTAGGCAAGATAGTTTGAAAGATTTTGCCTATTCTGGCACGAAAGTCTTACAAAAAAAGCTCCGTTGACAAGTTTTATTGCGAAAAGCTCTTTTGACAGAAAGCACCTGAGCATTTTCCAACAGTCGCAACGGCCGAGTGAACAAAGCATTGGCTTGCCATTCAAGAGATCCGAGTTCGATTCCGCGGGGAGCCGAATTTTTTGTATTTAAAATTTTTTTTCTATTTTAATTACTTTTAAAAGAAAAATTTATAATTTTTTAAATTTTATTTAATTTTTAGAAATTACTTGATGTATGTTTTTTAGTTTAATTTTTTTCTTTTTAAATTTAAATTTCTTTTAATTTTAGGATTGTTATATTATTATTTTAAAAAGAAAATAATTTTGTTATTTGCATTTCATTTAAAGAAACAATTTTTTTTAATTCTGTTTCTTTCTTTTAATTTAAACATCTTTTAATTTTTAGATTTTATTGTTAAACATTTTTTTTTAATTTTACTTAATTTTAGAAACTTATTTTATTTCTTTTCTTTTTTCGTAGTTTTCTTTTCATTTTATTGTTTTAAAAAGAAAAATCTTTTTTTATTTAATTTAATTTTTAGAAACCTATTTTTTTCTTTTATTTCATTTCTTATCAGTCTCACTTTCGATGCCAAACACCATAGATACATACCTATTTTCACATATTTTTCTAAATGCCTATTTCGCTGCAAATTTTCGACATATTTCCCTACATTTTGGTCAAAACAAAATGCATTCGCACATTAAACAACAGTGCAACAAATTACATTTTTATGTGGCCCACATCCAATATATTAGTGGGAAAATTTTTATGGGTTGGATATGTATGTACATTAGACCGCACCACCTTACAAGCTAACTAAAAAAAGTTCGCCGTACACCTCTGAGTCTAAAGAATTTTTGCAAGGCGATTCGAAAAAAAAAAATATTTTATTGGCGAAACCTTTTACATTTTTCGGTGACACCTACATTCGGCAATGAAAAAAAATTTAAAAAGTTGTACTGGAATAATCAAAATACTTCCTTAGCAAAAGTTTAATTATTTCTGGTGAGCTTTAATTTACTCACATTAGGGTGGTACGTTAGGGTGATTAGAACTGATATCAGGGAGTCAATTATCGTTCTGCTTTATCGTGAAGTGACAAGTTTTTTCATTTTAACACCGCCTTTATTTCGATGTGAATTTGTGAAAACACTTTTCACTTCACGATAACGCAAAACGAGAATTAACCCACTGTTGGATAAGTCCCAGAACGGGGTACTTGACGTCAGTGAATTTTGGAACAAATAAAGTTAAATACTTCAAGACCCGACTGTAAAGGCCAAAGATAAAACGAAAAATATGAAAAGACGATCCTTAATAATAATAATAGATTGGCGCTTACACATATGTTAGTGTTTGGCCGAGCTTCTCCTCCGATTTGTGGCGTGCGCCTTAATGTTCTCACACAAAGGGACGAAAAGACGACCCTTGCCTTGCAAAAATACTTTAGAGTGTAAAGTTTAGACTCAGGGGCGTACGGCAAACTTTTTCTTCCGGTACAGTCTAATGTACATAATCGTATCGATGCAGATACATACTTATGCAGTAAAATTTGTCTCGTCTGTGTCTAATTTGCAGTTGGAACATTGCCCGAAAATTATTGCCACATAGACCTAAAACTGCTATTGTTATTTATTATTAGTGTTTTAAATTTTGTTGCATTGGATGCACGAAATTACAGTGGCTCGCGAGTATAATCGATTTGGTGAAGGCATTGCTTCGAAATGAAGAAATTAAAGAAATACATATGAATATATGGGGAAGTGGTCTGAAATAAATATGTAGTAGAATCCAAATAAAATAAAATCATTAAAAAAGTGCTGTCAAGAATAATGAGTATCAAATAGATATCGCTAAAAAAATTTCAACAAAATTCATTGTAAGATTTATAGGTTCAAATAGGAAGTTTTTTGAAGCACAGTATCCCATATTCTCATGAATTTTTTTGTATCTGTTTATATATGCATTTGTGCCTGTGCTTTTTGGCACAGTGCAGTGTCGGGAGCAAAATAAAAAAATAAAAAATTTAAAAAAAGTTGAAAGCGAAAGCTTTCAGTAATATTATTGCTGTGGCGGCTTCGTTGAAAAATCTTTTGTTTTCTATGTATTTACTACCGCATATGTACATATGTATGTATGATTATGTGTGTGTGTGTAGATATGGACATATGTATTTGCAGAATTATGAGTATTTTTTTGTATACACATATTTATTATTTCTTTTGGAAGGAAATACATACATATGTATTTACATGCATACATACGTAGTACATATGTATATAAATGAAAGGAAATTGAAATGGAAAGGCATCTTAATTTGACATTGATTTACAATTTGCTGACCCCATTTTTGCTGTTATTGACCTCAACGTATTAATGTGCTTTTCATTTAATATTTTTTTGATGTCTTTCTCCTAGTGCATTTACATACATACATAAATGCTTAAATTGTTTATTTTTAATTAATTTAATTTTTTATAGGCACGTTCACTCATAGCATGGACACAGCCTTCAACAGTGAAGGGAATTTTAATGGAAGATGTGCGCAGTAAAGAAGATGGAGAGCCAAGGAGATTTTTTTTAAGTTTAAAAACATTTCTGTACAAGTATAAGTATGTAAATATGTATGTATATTTAACCAAATATTGAATCGTTTATATGCTAAACAAAACGAGAAGAAGCAAAAGAATTTATGCACAGAAGCAATTACTGCATGGATTGCAATCGGACAATTGCCAATTAAGGCTTCCATCAGTACCGAGATATGCATCTTGTTTAGGCTTAAAATATCTTTAGGCTGCCTTCAATCTGCATGTGACCAGAAGGACTTAACTACTTCGCATTGGAAGGTTTGCGCGCAGCGCTCGCTGAATATACCAGAAGCACATCTTTCGAGAAGCAAAACAAAAATCATCAATTGAACCCACACACTATCTTTACTCGTCAACAACTTCCACGCAGAAAAAAGAGTTTAGTTACGTTTACTAAAACTTTTCCTCAGTGTATAGAGTGGCCTGCCTTGCCAGGCCATCGACCCTGCAGTTTTTACAATATCGCTATAACCTGCAACCCATATGAGCTTCATAACGAAGTATGTCTTCTGATGCGGTCGAAAGGGAGGACACTCTTCGACCATTTTCGAGCGTATCACCAAAAACGAACGGCTTTAATTTCCAACTGGCTTTTGGAATATATGTATGTGAGCATCTAATGCGCTGAAGATGGCTACCACAGCATGAAAAACACTGCAGTGATTTGGGAGTGCAATGGGGTATAGTCGTTCTTCTGGGTATGCAGTTACAGTTGCGCGGCTATACTCAATCCCGACTCTTGCGTCCTCGTTCGCGCACTCTGGGCAACGTGAGCAACCCATGTGCGAGATGCGGTAACCAACGACTAATTGCCTTACCACGGTGGCCTTTCCTTTAAAGTTTCTTAAAAACATTTACAT
>JAPVRG010248520.1:0-12612 GCA_029783565.1 Rhagoletis cerasi
AGTCGTGTACATCACAGACTTTATAAAAATTTATTTAAAAAAACATTTTTTTTTGCACCGACATATGCATACTGCCCGGGTACCCGGGCAAATCGGGTCATACCCGGCTACCCGGGTAATAAAAGCGCCGGGTAATACCCGGGTAATCGGGTACCCGGGTACCCGGGCATTACCCGACTTGCCCGGGCACCCGGGTAATACCCGGGTAACCGGGTACCCGGGTATCATCAGCCCTACTACAAAGATTTGGGCATGGAGATTCCCTACGCTGTCCGACTTGCACAAGCCTTACTGAAAACGCGGAACACATAGTATTCTTTTGCCCTCGCTATGCCCCTGAAACCCGAGGTATACTGCAGGGTAGCAACATTGTAGACTACATGTTAAAATCAGCGGAGAACTGGCATAAAATGTGCGCACATATCTCTAGAATACTTAAAGATCTAAGACGACCTGAACAAGCTGGAACCGGTTAATTTACGTAGCGAGCCTATTGGCCAACCAGCGCCGTGAGGTAATACCTTAAATGGCGGTGCCGCGGGGAGATTTGTTTGTGGAGAGGTCTTAGTACGTAGGTGTAGCTGTGAGGCTACAAGTCGTGCATACTACTATGCCGGTATAGCAGTACTTGAGAGAGTTTCCTCTACACAGGCGTCAACCCAGAAAAAAAAAGAAGGCGATGGTGGCGCAAATAAACAGAATGAGCTTTTCACCTGTCTTATTCTGTGTGGTATTTCGTTGTAATCTTGTATGCAGGGAATCTGAAATTATTGCGATCTTTTAGTCCATCCTTCTTAATGAAATGTTATATCTCTCTGTCGAGCTTTTCGGGCTTTTCCAGCCTACGTGTGTTCTGCGCTGTGCGCGGGGCAGCCACTCTAACCTAACCTAACCTATCTCTCTGTCGAAAATAAAATGCATTATCTTTTTACAGAATGCCACAGAAAAATTATATTTTCTTAAAAACATTCGACGGAAATAATGAAGAAGAAATTCGATTTTTTGTTGAGGTTTCGTTTTAAACAAAATAATATCAGCTGGAATTCAGTGAAATTAAAGAAAATTAGTATTGTCCTTAAAAACTCAGAGATTTAAAAGTGATTTTCAAAATATTTTTATAATCATTTCCACATCCGTTTCTTTTCATTATTTTTGAAAGAAAAAAAACTGTATTAAAGTATGCTATGTCTTTTTATTTTGTCGTCAATGTTGTATGTATTTATGTGACACGCTAGAAGTGCCAAAAAGGTGAAAAGCACAAACTTTCTTTACGTCCCCTTGAGATAACAGCAACAGAGATCATTTGACCAAATACTTAGTTTGTACAGATATCTTTTTAGTCTTCATTGTCCTAGCAATACTGATTTATAGAAAATTTAATCTTTTTATCTTTATTCTTGTTCAGCGCTGGCAGTGACATCTCCCCATTACATTTCTTATTCACTTGTGGTTTGGTACAAATAACAGCTGATGTAAGAGCAGCTTTTAACTGACGGGAGACTAAGTTTCTTCGGGTATTCGAAAGTATAAAAGTGCTTTACGAGCTATCTAGCAATCACTAAGAATTATGACTCTCTCATTGCAATAAGTGCCTAGTTCGTGCTCAGATTTATCTCTGCACGCAGTCTGATGGCATGGGCTTTTGGCTGAAATATGCTCGGTTATTTTGAATTAGCACTGATGTCAGAAAGGCCTGCTCCAATGCCTTCGGAAGCTTACGAGCCGTCTGTGTACCAATGCAGTGTACCTACCAGTCTGGAGATTTCTTAAAATAAAGTGTTACTTAATCTATCCTGAACCTCTGTAGCAGCTTTAGTTTCTTACGCTAAAATTTCTAAAACAAAACCCAGACGCTCCAATTATGTACATTGCTAATAAACTTAAAACTGCTGCCAATACCTAACCACTCACTTTAGTGAACACAGCAGCCCAGACACATTTAATTTTTGTTGCCCAATTTAAATAACCCAATTGTTTGCTGTGTAAATTGATCGCACTCATCACAACAAATGACAATCGACCATTTCCCAAAAACTTAAGCGACTTGCAACAATTACTTGATTTCTATTATCTTTTTAACCCTCACGCACTTAAATGTATATACCTACATACATTAGTCATTCGCAACTTTTTAGAATAATTTATTGACAGCAACACTTTGAAAGTAAAGTGTCGATTAGTCTTTATCTTTGTTGTGCGATAATATTGTTTTACGTGTGATGTTTTTAGTCTAACCCAATCCCTATGGCGGGGTATCTTAATTTCTACGCTTTGTTGTTTAGTTTTTATATATTTCGTTATCCCTTTATTTATTTTTTCGCTTTGCTTTGCTACTTTGTTTATTTTCATTTTTGTATGGTATGTTTTCTTTTTATTTTTACTCAAGTAAAACGCCTACCCATTTGGGACAAAATATTCGAAAATTTGTTTGTTTACTTGTTTGTTCATTGGCAGCTCATTAAAATTCTTTGCATATTTTTGGGCGCATGCACCATGGTGTTTCGCACACGCTCGACTGCAGGCTGGAATCAGGACTATCAACAGCAACAGCAACAGTAACAGCCAAACCACGCAAACAATATAACAAGCCATGTGCTAACACAAACGAGCTGTGCAGTGGCGTAATTTATGTAATTTCTGTGCTGTCGTTCCAGTTTTGTTTTTTTCCTTTTCTCCCGACACCTAGTCCACATTTTGTAACATTGTTTTTGTCTTTATTTTCAGCACGTCTTGGCAACTAAGTTAATTTTCGCCTACGCTCTGGTACTACTGTATGTGTTTGTAAATATGTAGGTTTGCGTTTAGGCCTGGGGTATTACATTTTAAAGTAAACAACTAAATTTGTTCATACTTCAGTGGCTACTGGCATTCCGTTGCCTAAGAGTGGCTGGATCTAAAGGGCTGTGATTTCTTTACCCAATGCGTTAATGACTGCGGACTGTTTTTAAGTTCGCTATGCGTCATCATGGCGTGACAGATTTCAGCGTGTAGACATGGGTATAGACATTTTATCTAAATATTAAGAAATTACGTTCGTCGGAGAAATTTGTCAGCTTATTTGGCTGATTGACATGTTCGTGTTCTACGCTGAAATGGGTAGATTTCGTTATTTATTTTAAAAGTTAGATGAGTGAGAAGTAACCTTAACATTTCAAACACAATCCAGTTAGTAAATTCAACTTACTTTCTTCGATCAACCTGCTACGAGTATTAAAGAAAAAAAGTTGCTTTTGGCTCTGACGGATAAGAGGAAACTATTGTGGATCGGCACACCAATCAGCTGGCCATGTTGGCCGAAAACCGGCTTTTGATAAACCCTTAAGATCGAACCCCCTTTTTTGACTTTGAAAATTTCGAAAAAGACATAAGCGCTTACGTGGTTTTTTACCTGACTGCCGAGCTAATAGTAAAATATTAAATTCTGAAGATATTCCGACTGAAAATCCATTACATTTTCTCTGCGCAATTTTCTTCGAAGAAATACAAAAGTCAGCAGCAGCGCTTAGAGAGTGGAGATCTAAGTAATTGACTTAATAAAATGTACCTAAAGAAAAAGTAACCAAAATCACCATTTCATGCCGTCAGCAATAAAATTTATTTAATTATTTATTTACGAGTACTTATTCATTTATTTATTTATTAATACGGCGTTTTAGGCCTAAAACTTCAAACTTTACAATTCGTTATATTCATTTAAGCCTTTTTCACCATGGCCCTAGTTGCAATGAAGGTTACTCGTCTTAGCGCTAGAGTTTCGAATGGAAGTTGACCCGTTCTGAATGCGAGGGGTAGCTGGCGAGTCATCGTCTCCAGTCTACCTCGATGATCTGCTGTTCGTTTACAATCAATAAAATTAAAAATCTGTATGCAGACTTATGTATAACAAATGTTTTGCAAAATTCTGTGTATTTAGACCAGTCAATCTGGTACTTGAGGTCAAAATAATTCCCTAATGGATAAAAAATGTACCGCTTTACCAGAAAATTGTACTGATTAAAGTAACGAAATGTCTTATCTTCCAATTCGACGGCAAATATTTTTATTTAAGTAAATTAAAACCGCGTTGCTGCTAATATCATTGACGGTTCGTTTCTCGTTCATCTTATCAAGACGGAAGAAATCTTGTTTTATGGAGAAAGAAATTATATAAAACTGCAGTGGAAAGTACTACGCTGCGACTAATCACATTCCCGTAATCGACGTTCAAATTAAATGATTACATTTTTTCATTTTTGTATGAATTATGAGTATGCAATTTTGTCACTCATACGCCATGTAGGTTAAATTTAATATTTATTAGTCGCAGCGTAATACTTCCCACTGCAATTATTTATATAACTTCTTTCTCTACAAAACAATATTTCTTCCACCTTGATAAGATGAACGACCAGTAAACCGTCAGTTATATTGGCAGCGATACACTCATTGTCAATAGTTTGTAATTAATTCAAAATATTTCCTGTCAAATTGCAAGATACATAGGTGTTGCATGTTGTTAGGCACGCGCGCTATTCTTTTAGAGATTTTTGGCGATCGAAATTAGCGATAGAGATTTTCAGCAACCCACTGAGTACCTGGCGATGACACATCTGACCATTTTGGTAGAGAAGTCTCAGATAAAGTCCTACTTGGCCCACAACCAGTTATAGCACGCCCACATTAGGCCATTGAAGTGACTGTTAGAAACTGGTTGAAGATTTTGCTCAGCACTGGCTGAGAGGCATCTGTGAGCAGCCGGTGGACAAAGGTCATGTTGCTCTTAATCTCAATATCCCTAGCTAAGTATTTGCTTTCATTCAGCAGATGGGATTCCAAAAAACTTTTGGTATGGCTAACTTGTCAGTTCTTGTGGCACAAATTCCTAAATGTGTGCGGCATACTAGACAAAAACCGTTTGCCTTTTCTGCTTTTAAGAGGATGAGATGCGTAAAACTGTTTGTGTCTCTGTCACGCCTGTGTAATTACATTACTAGAAAGAGGAATGTCAAACATGCCGGACTTTAAACGCGAAGATTTTGAAATTTCTCTTGAAAGAACTCAATCTGGCCAGTGTCTTTATGACTGGAAAACGTTTAAGTTTTTTTTTATATAGGCGAGAGTTATAAGTTTATTCTTTGCCCTCAAAAATCATAATTTTTAAATTGGGTCAACGCAAGTCTGTTACAAGTACCTCAGATCCCTTAGTAAATTTCCGCAGATTCCTTAACGTGATTGGCCTGGGATATAGGGAGATACATACATAAGTACCACGTAATAAAATGGCGGTAACGCTTTCAGAAAGAGCATCTCTTTAAAATCTTGAGTGAGGTTGAGCATTTCACTTGCCACCTTAAAGCTAAATCTACAAAGCGTTTTCTGAATCCTGAAGGATATAGCGGGGATAAAAATATAGCGATTTCTAAAATTCTTCAGCCCGAAATTATATTTAAATAGGAAGAAACGAGGGCTTAAGATCGCGTAGGGCCCGATTGATGCCAGAGGTCCGACCTAACCTAACCTTCAGACGTTTTTCAGATGGGAAAAATTATCAGAAACAGTACACTTTTTCAAGACTTTTCCGCATAACAAGACGCATCAATAGAATGTTAAGCTACACAATTAGAAGATTTACATACCTCGTTAGCTGAAGTACAATCACCTTTTGAATTCAAATAACTAGAATTAAAATTAAAATCGAATTGAAACTTATTTGAATACACATACTAGCGTTGGAGAGGTAGATGCGCAAGATAATTCGAAAATTACATATATTTAAAAACAATGGACGTTCCACAATATAACCTCCTCATACAAACTTCGGCCAAAAATTTTAATGAAACTCAGTAGGTCGAAATCTAAAAATTTATCGAATTTGTATGTGTCACACCTGTGTATGTAAATTATATAAAGCAATTAAATGAAATAAAATTTACATAAGATCTTTTTTAATCCAGTTCTGATACTTCATAGACAAGAAATTGGTAAAAAACGTCAAACAAATCGTCGCTCCCTACGAAGAGTATCACATCTCAAATTACCGTGGAATATTAGTACGGTTCATTACACTAGTCGACAAATTTTGAGGTAATCACGTTAACCTAAGAAAAAAAATGTTTTCTAAGCTTATTTTGGGTCGCTGAACATGAAAACAATACCCATTCTTTTTTTTTTCAAAGAAGCGTTTTCGAGATTTTTTCGAAAAACGTGTTTTTTGGTACCTATCGCAGTTATTTGTCAATATCTTTTGAAAAAATTGTCTAATCGACGCAGGTAACCTACCGTTCGAAAGGTATTGATGCGCCCAAAATATATAACTTGTGCAGATTTAAATAAAAAATATTACTGTTACTAGCGACCAAAATCTAAAAAAGTGGAATTTTCAATCATTTTTGAAAATTACAAATTTTTTTATGCTTATTTTTATTTGCAAAAATTTTGTTTAAATTTTTTTAAGTTTTAGTGAAAGATAAATTATTGCATTAAATTTAAAGTCTAATATCTTTCAAATCGGATAAGAAATGTAGATGTTATGGAGCACTAAGTTTAAATTATAACTTTGTATTTTTCACACAGTCACACTTTTGGTCGAAAATTAGCTTTCTTTTGAATTTTTTCGTTGGTGTTGGGTAGAGTCTTCTCGAATTTGCGTCCAGCAGTAAGGAAAGCTATAAAAAAATAAAATTAAATTAAAAAAATTAAAAAAATCAATTTCCGACCAAAAGTTTGATTTTGTAAAAAATATAACGATGGAATTTTTACTCACTGCTCCATAAAATCTACATTTTTTATCCGATTTGGATAATCTTGGACTCAAAATTTACCTCAATGACTTATCTTTTACATAAATTTCAAAAAAAAAAATTTAAACAAAATTTTTGTTATTAAAACTAAGCATTTAAAAAGGTGTGGTTTTCAGAAATGATAGAAAATTTCACTTTTTTCGATTTTGGTCGCTGGTAACAGTACTCATTTTTATTTAAATCTGCTTAATCTGCTGCGCAAAGAGCGCATCTATACCTTTTGAACGGTAGATTTCATGCAGCGATTAGATAATTATTTCAAAAGATATTGACAAATAACTGCGAAAGGTGCGAAAAAACACGTTTTTCGAAAAAATCTCGAAAACGCTTCTTTGAAAAGAAGAATGGGTATTGCTTTTATATTCAGCGACCCAAACGGAGCCTAGAAAATACTTTTTCACAAAGGTTAATTTCGAAGAGCAGCACATTTCATTGTCTTTATAAGATGTAGAGACATAGATAAAAATAAAATATGTAGTTAGACTTAAAATTATTTTAATCACTTTATAAACTGCTTGGGATCAACGTAGCCACTTACAATAATTAGTGCATTTCTTTTAAATATTGCACAAAGTTTGAAACTTGGATTCATACTGTTTTTGTTAAAGAATTTACTATCTTTTCATAAAAACAATGAACTAAAATAAAATCTAAAACAAATTAATTGTTAAAACGTGTAAATATGTGGTGAGTTTATAATTTTGACACGGGGTGTATTGTTCGAATTCTAAGCAAAAAACAAATGCGACAAAAAATGTTGTGTTCGAAGGGAACCAAAAAATCTCAGTGCCCGGATACAGCTTCTGTTCAGCAATCGAATTACCGCGGTGCTCTGCTTTTTTTACGTCCGCGCTATCGAGCCTTTACTGTAGGATCCACTTTTCTTATAAACCATTCTAAATTATTGCACTATACCTAAGTATCAAAACGGTTTACAAGAATTTTATTTATTAATTATCTAATGGAAAAAAGGGTTACCAAATTGCCAAAAATTTCAAAATTACCATTTTTATTAAGAAATAACCAAAAAAAAACTCAGTTGTTATATTGACAATAGATTCTTTCCTTTTAAAGCTTCACTATGCAAACAGGAATTTATACTCCATTAATTGAAGTTATTGCTTATCAAATTGTCTCTTGTTTTGTTTCTCAAATGCAATTCTGGTAAACAAATTCACAAATTTTGAAGCAAAGAGCAGTACTGTAAACTTTTCATAATCAATAGCTATTATCTATGTACTTCAACAATCTCAATCAAAAGAGATGAATTTGTTCCCTGTTCGCCAAGTCCAAAGCACTTTATAACAACAACCATAAATTCCATGTATTGGGCATAAAAAGTTCAGCACCACACAAAACCAATAGAGGACCTCATTATTTGTTTTAGATTTTCTATGTACAAATTTCGTGTCTTGCCATTTTCTTTTGGATAACTACCTTTTTATTATCAACTAATTTTCGTATTTCTTTTGTTAGTCTTCAAACGTATTTGCCATCATTCAGGCATTCAGTCATTGCACTCGATTTGTTCAATCAATCATACGAATTTGCCTCATACATGCGTAAGTATCACAACTACATACATACGTATATAATCCCTGCAGGCAAAGCTACTAGTTGTGAACTAGAATGCTACCATTTAGATTTTCAGCTCAACTAGTTCGTCTTCCATCCTTTTTTCATGCTAACGACTGGTCCGTCTTTTTAACATCGCGATGTCCTACGAAGAAGCTTCGGTGGGGCCACTCCGAATTATTCTGTTTAAGGGGTCACTGAAGTTTGCAGTGTCTGTACACCAGTAGAGAAACCATCCCTCCCAGCAATGGGAACTCCTGTAAGAACAATCAAGGCAACCTAGTCACCGATGTCCATAACGTACTTAAATTATGAAGGGAAAACTTTTCCACCATTTTGAATGGCAGCAGCACTAAAAGTAGTGGAGAAGGCGAACCCGAACCCACAGCCTGACTATGACGAGGTACGAATAGCGATTACGCGACTGAAAAACAACAAAGCTGCTGGAGCTGACGGCCTGCCAGCTGAGCTATTCAAGTACGGAATTAATAAGGTGCATGCATCAACTTTTAGGCAGAATATGGCCAGATGAAGGCATGTCCGCCGACTGGAATTTAAGTGAGCTCTGCCCAATCCACAAAAAAGGCGATCCCGCCATACGCGCCAACTACCGCGGGATCAGCCTTCTAAGCATAGGTATTGTGTAAAAGGCTGATGCCCACGGCCAACGGACTAATTGGGCCTAATCAGCGTAGCCTTAGACCTAGTAAATCCACCATACACAAGGTATTCACCATATGTAAAATCTTGGAAAAACCATCATCTATTTGTCGACTTGAAAGCCACATTCCCCGCGAAACTAATACGGCTGCGTAAAATGGCGTTGTGCAATATATTCTCGCTCCGACAGAGTTGGGAAGAACGCTTCTGAGAGAAGTTCGTTTATTTGGGAACCAGCATTAACACCGATAATAATGTCAGCATCGAAATCCAGCGCAGAATCACTCTTGACAACAAGTGCTCTTTTGGACTGAGTAGGCAATTCATAAGTAAGGTTCTCTCTCGCAGAAGCATGGACAATGACAATTTCCGATGAAACGGCCCTTTGAGTATTCGAGAGAAAGATATTGCGGTACATTTACGGGCCTTTACGCGTTGGCGACGTCGAGTACCGAAACGATGGAACGATGGACGATGGAACGATCACTTGGCTCCGCTGCCTTGGTCATGTCGTTCGAATGGACACAAACGATCTAGCCTGAAAGTATTCCATTCGAAGCCCGCTGGTGGTATCAAAGGAAGAGGGAGGCCTCTCTTCTTTGGAAAGACCAGGTGGAGAAGGACTTGGCATTTCCAATTGGCGTCAGTGGGCATAGAAGCGAAACAACTGGCGTTCTTTGTTGGACTCGTCCAAAATCGCTTAGGCGGTTGCAGCGCCAAACAAGAAGAAGAAGAAGAAATTTCTTTAATTCATTTATATTGCAATTCTTAAATTTTATTGTTTTAGTAGAAAAAAAATATTTTTTTTAAATTTCATTTAATTTTTAATGTACTAAGTATTTGGGTTTTCTTCCAAACGAAATTAAATTCACAAATTTGTGATTTATATTTGAACTGAAATAATTCACATTAACTTACATTTATTAAATTTGAAAAATCTTAATCGACCTCCAAGCAGACTCGATCCGGCGATCACAAAACCAGAAGCGGTAGTCTTAACGCGACGCCAAAGCCGACATTTTTAAAAGCCCGCCCACATACAACTTTGACAGCTGACTATGGAAACATGCATTCATATGCCGTTGTCCACATAGCCAAAATTCGGCAACGCTTACGCCAGCACAAAGCAGAAAGATGACCAACTCTTAACTTTTCGCGTGCGCTGTTCGTCAGCTGTTGCAAATAATTAAAATTATGTGAGATATTTTTCCTTTTAGATCAAATGCGAGCAAGAAAAATCGTTTTTATTGCAATTATTAATACGAAATATTAATTTGTAGCAAGCACAAGCGTTACCTGCGCTGCTGTTTAAACGAAGCGAAAGCGAACGCCGCGCGAAAGTTGTATGTAGATGGGTCTGAAGGAAATCAATTACACTATTTTACACGAAAAATTAACCTTTGTAAAAAAGTATTTTCTAGGATCACTTTGGGTCGCTGAATATGAAAACAAACCCCAATTTTTTTTTTCAAAGAAGCTTTTACGAGATTTTTTCGAAAAACGTGTTTTTTGGTACCTTTCGCAGTTATTTGTCAATATCTTTTGAAAAAATCATCTAATCGACGCGAGTAACATATAGGTATTGCAAAAATATATAATTTGTATAGATTTAAATAAAAATTATTACTGTTACTAGCGACCAAAATCGAGAAAAGTGTCATTTTTGAAAATAACACATTTTTTGATGCTTATTTTTAATTACAAAAATTTTGTTAAATGTTTTTTTTTTTCAAATTTGAGTAAAAGATAAATCATTTTAGTAAATTTTGAGTCTAAGATCATCCAAATCGGCTAATAAATGTAGATGTAATGGGGCTCAGTGCAGTAAATTTTGAGTATTTTTCACAAAATCACACTTTTGGTCGGAAATTAAATTTTTTTTTTATTTTTTTTTTTATTTTTTTATTTTATTTATTTATTTATTTTTTCTTACTCCTGGATGCGAATTCGAGAAGACTCTACCCAACACAAACTAAAAAATTCAAGGGGAAAGCTTATTTTCGACTAAAACTGTGATTGTGCGAAAAATTAGAATTTAGTTAGAATTTTTACTCAGTGCTCCATCTACATTTCTTATCCGATTTGGATGATCTTAGACTCAAAATTTACTGCAATGATTTATCTCATCAATTCCTTTCGAACGGTTTGCTCGCGTCGATTAGATGATTTTTTCAAAAGATATTGACAAATAACTGCGAAGGGTACCAAAAAACAGGTTTTTTGAAAAAATCTCGAAAACGCTTCTTTGAAAAAAATGGGGTTTGTTTTCGTGTTCAGCGACCCAAAATTAGCTTAGAAAACATTTTTTTTCTTAGGTTAACGCAATTACGTCAAAATTTGTCGACTAGTGTTATCTGCGTTTTAGTTTCGGCTTCGAAATTGTCCACCTGGCAGGTTTCCGCTTTAGCTCATACTAGTTCACGAACTAGTATTTTTACTGACTAATTTGGCTTTTAACTGCAGGGATAATAAAGAAAAATAGACAGCCACACAGTCACACACACAGATATGAAGGAACATTCTTAACATTCATGTCATTGCTTAAAAGCTTGTAGCCAATTTTTTTCGCATGCATAGCTGCCTTATTGATGGATTACAGTTATTGTTGTGATCCGTTGTTGTTGTTGCTTTTTGGGATCTATCGGGGAAATTTTTTTTTGGTTTTTTGTTTTGTTTTTTTTTTCTGATTGCCGAGGGTCATGGATTTGGCGCATATTCAAACATTTGCGCTATGTTCGGCCATTGTTGGCACAATATACGAGGCATATTTACTATGTTTGTCTGCCAGCAATGGCGTTTTAGTATGCTTGTCCTGCTATTAGATCCATGGATTTCATAACAAAAAGTCACTACATATTTTTTTAAGTTTTCTTTTTGCTTCTATTTAACTCAATTATTCGTTCTATTGTACACTCAACGAAGCGTGGGGCAAGTCCTTACAAGTATTCAGCTTCATCGATTTCAACACAACACTTGTTGTTGTGGTTACGGGCGGTTATGAGGTAGTAGTAGTAGAAGAAGAAGAAGAAGAAGAAGAAGAAGAAGAAGAAGAAGAAGAAGAAGAAGAAGAAGACCAACTACCAGCAATCCCCAAAAATATGTGTGGAAATTATGTATTATCTTCTCCAGTGTCTTTGGCCGCACACGCACTTGGATACATGCATACGTACACACATACATACATACATATGTAACTGTCCCTGTAGGGAAAATCTCTAGTTCTGAACTGGTTCGCTTCTAGTACATTTAGAACCACTACTAGTTCGCGATAAATCTCTTTTGCATGTAAACAACTGGTGAATTTAACACGGCGATGTCATAGGAAATGGAAATTGCCACCGCTGCATTACCATTTCCACAGTTTAGAACTAGTTCGCTTTGGACCTCTTTTTCTACACTACGAAAAAATGACCAAAGCATTCGCTGTCAATCGTTCATTGTAGCAAGCACAAGCGTTACTTGCGCTGCTGTTTAAACGAAGCGAAAGCGAACGTCGTATGTAGATGGGCCTGAAGAAAATCAATTACACTAGCTTACACGAAAAATTAACCTTTGTAAAAAAGTATTTTCTAGGACCACTTTGGGTCGCTAAATATGA
>JAPVRG010248520.1:15079-26505 GCA_029783565.1 Rhagoletis cerasi
AGTTTTCGTTTGGACATTGTTTTAATTAATTTAATTATTACCGGACACCTGATTTACTGCACAGTTATTTTTTCACTTATAAAAATTAAATTGATTTAAAAAATTTCCGGTCTATGGCATTAAAAATCCTACACACTAGATGCAAAAAAAAAAAACTAAAAACAAGATAAAAAAAACAATTTGACTCCCTTTTCTATCCACACTCGGAGCGCTCCGAAAATGCTCCTTCGAGGTGTTGCTGAGGGAGTCCCTTTTCACTCCACATTCGGAGCGCTCCGCCTTTGGCTGGCTGGGATACTATGAATTTGGCAAATTTTATTACATTTTTATTTTTGTTACTTTTCGAAAAGTTTTTTTTTTACTAATTTGTTTCTCGCAGCACAGTATCATATCACAAGCATCGCATATATCATTGAAGCAACCACCTACATCAGCACTTACATCAACACTTATACACACACACACACACACACATACGCACTTCACGCAATCCTTTCGCAGAACACAATTTCCAACAACGCCTCAACGCCACAGCACAAATAGGCTAGCAACTTCTGTTTTGATCTCAGCCACCTCTTCAGCAGCACATCTGCCCTCTCCACTCACTTGCAGTCACAACTCAATTCAGTTCACTTGACGAAGCATAGCTTCTCACAGTTTTTGGCACTCAAGTCAACCAGTGTACTTGGAGTGTTTGGAATGTGTCTGGATGTGTGTACATATGTAGGTGTGGTACGCCTAGAAGCGCGCTACATTACATTTGGCACTTTGTTCACTTTATTCACTCCTTTTGTTTCAAGTTTTTTATTTCGTTTATTTTCGTTTTGTTTTTTCTTGGTATGCTTGAAACTTATATCTTGTATTTTTTATGAATTTTGTGTTGTTGTTATTGTTGTTGCGACAGTAGAAGCACTTAACACACATTTTCGCACTCAACATTCAACAACAACATTACAACGACTCAACAGTCAGACAGTGAGACAATCAGTCAGTTAAGAATTGTGGCAGTGGGTGCGTTAGTCAGCCTGTTTGTTGCTTTGTTGCTGTTGACTGAATGGCTCGTTTGTTTGCTGTGCCAACTTTGCCTAGTCAAATTGCACAAGCATGCATGGCATGCAACATTATCACACGCACTTCATGGTCATAGAGATTTTAATATTTATTTGTTCTCTGCATTTTTAACACTTTTTAATGCGAATTTTTCCTTTTTCCGATTTTTTGATATTTTCATTTCGATTTCGGGGGCACTTACACGTTTGTCGCAAAATATTTTGCATTCTGACTTTTTATTTCATTCACTTTTTTTTTTGTAAGTTTTTATTTTTATTTAATTTTTTTTTTGCCTATTCATTGTGGGATTACGCTCTTTTTTGCCAGTGTCACTGTGTGCTGTGTACGCGCACGCACCGCTGCACTGGGTCTGTGCGCATGTGGGACTATCAACTGCGTTAAGTCGCGCGTGTCACATTGCAGATAGTCAGAAATATGAAAATTCAAGCACTTGAAAATATTTCGTTCGCTGAAGTGAGACTTTATTTCAGAAATTTAATAGCTGTGCTGAAAATTTCACGCAAATTTTGTGCGACAAAGTGGAAATTTTTAGGTGAAAAATGTTTGAAGTGCTTGTGAAAAACTTGAAGTTTTAGAGATTTTAGTAATTTTATAGTTCAAAGTTAACTTCAATTACACTAAGCAAAACGCTGTTTGCTAACGGAGAAACGGGCAACACAGGTCCTTTGTACCGATCTAGAATAATGAGAACCTATAAGGGTTTTGTGGAATGTTAACTCGCTTTTTAAAGATATTGGCGTTCAAAGTTTTGGCATTGAAAAAAATAAATAAATTCTCATTACACGGGTGATGTTTGGCATTTTTGCTTCATTTTTTCTGCGAAAAAACAATCAAATGTGTTTTTAATAACTTTAACATGCACCGAGAAAAGAGTCAGCTAAATATATTTTTTTCAACATAAGATTTGGTAACTATAACCAAATAATGTAACTATTGCCATATCAAGTGTTGAGAGAAACACATTTAGTTAGCGTAACTAAATTCTTTTCTCAGTGTTTCCTGTGTTTTAGCCAGAGAAGCATAAATCTGAAAGAACCTCAGAATCGGTTAATATTTACGTCCACCAATTCTAAAAAAATACGCAAATATTAAAAATTCAATATTATTATTATACTCTATTTTAATTAAATTTGGTGTACTTTGCTCGTTTACTCCAAAACTTTCTAAATTGCAAGATAGTTAAAGAGTTTCTTACTAAAACGCCCACCTCCTACAAAACTCTTTTGGCTCCAAGTACTAAATTTTATGAGTTTTGTGGAAAATTAACAAAAATATTTATTTAACTTTTAAAGCAGTTCCTTTTTCTTACTTTTAAAAATATTAAAACGAAAACATTTACAATACCTGCATTCTAAATTATGTGCATGGTATGCATTTACCATCTTCCAGTGCCATCGTTTTATAGCACGATTAATCGCACAATGCTGATAATTTTCGATACCAGAGTTGCCAACGAAATAAATTTGAAGAAATTTTTCCTCTTCATTCGCTGCAACAAAAATTATCCGGTTCGATTGTGAATCAGCATAGTTAGTGGCAAGCTAAAAATGTGTGAGTATCGTCCAATATATTTATATAGACTTATTTGAGATGAAATCCTTTAACTGTCTAATTATGGTATTTGTGGGCATTCATAAGGAATTGTCTTTATTCTGGTCGGCCGCCGTGAAGCAGAGAGCACATGGTTCTCGATGTTAATTTAACGTTAATTTGACTTTACCCCTGCACAACTCAGTCCTTGTGTCACCGAAAAAAACTTTAAGGCATTTTAATATTGGCAAATCACTTCTATTGGGCTAATCGCAACATACTGGAGTTCGTTATACTCAGTGCTGCATCGGGTCGATGTAATCCGACATTCCCGGATCATTTTCTCACTTGACGATGCATATCGCGATTGTGCTTTAGTCCCAGTTGTTAAGCAGCTGCCTGTAATTCTCGTTCCTCCGTAGTTCGTCCTCTATGAAATCGCGACGCATACACTCGAAGCTGTTCATTAACTTGGACGCGTTGCTGAGGGTTTTGATTTGCACGGCTATTCGCCAATATTGATGAATTGCGACTGCCTGAGTCAATGTTTCGTCTTCTGATTGGCGGCATAATCGAACTATCTTCGAAGCAGTGGAGCCATGTTCTCACTTTGTATTTTTGACCTAAATTCCATCTTATCCAGAAACTGTAAATGGAACCGCTAAGGGTTTACAACGAACTCTAACCTACATAATTTTTTAACGTAGATACAATTTTGAAATTGAAAAACATTTCAATTTTAATATTACGATAAAAATTAAAAAAAAATCAAAAAATTCCTATTAAGAATCTATAGAAAATAAATTTTTCCGGAATTTTTTATTTGTGGCAAACTTTTTTTGATATATTTAAAGATTTAAAATTCTAGATACATAGTTGGCAACCCTTTTCAAAATTACCACTCCTCGATAAGAGTGTATTTGAATGCCTTCCGACCGCTAAACGCGTTGCAATATTTTACTTGATATATATTTAGTTCACTCAATTTTTAAACAGGCGGCAACCCTATTTCAAAGTGTATATTTTTTGCCTAAAGCGGGGAAGCTTATCTTCAAAATGATGTTTCACTCATTAAATTTGATGGAGTATTGTGGAAGATAGTGAGCTAGATTGACCGGATACAGTGCTTTTAGCGTTTTAAAAACACTTTTTTAAAGAAATTATTAAACTTTAACAACATGACCATTTTTAGCACGTACATGGGCTTCCCCTCTTCAAAATGAGGTCTCAGTCATTGAATTTGATAAAATATTAAGGGAGATATCGTTTGGTAAGTGAAAAATACTTTTGAGAAATAATTATATAGATACATATATCTTTTTTTTAATGTAACCATTGGAAATTTTAAAGGAATTTCAAGGGCCAAGTTTTAAAAGAACATTTTCAAATACCTATTCGTCCTTGTTCACCAAAAAATTTAATTTTGTTCAATTTCAGAGAATTTTCCCTTTCATTCGGTACCCATTTTGTTATTTTACATTACAATGAATTTTTTTTTTTTTTAATTTTTTGAATTATTCATATACATGAAATTTCAAAGTCCTTTTGAAAAAATCCTGATGCCAGAGAAAAAAACTATTATATTTGGAGCTTAGTTTCGCGAGTAGATTGATTTTTTTGTGTGTAATAGAAGAAGTAATATAGGGATCTGGCTGGACTTATTAGGTGCGAATGTGATGTTAACAGCAAAACATCCTTAAACTATCCTTTTATTGGCTTATTGATACTGATTTCTTTTTTCTATGACGTCATAAAAAATTTTAGGAAAAGTCAAAAAATTTCAAATCGCTAGCGCATTTACAAATACGTTCATTTTACAAGTAGCCAGACCCATCTGCCTAACGCAGGGTTAAGTTATTTATTCATTTATTCAACTCAATTTGGATTGCGATGCCGGTAACAGAGGAAGAGAAATTTCTCCACTGGGTTGGAAATACCAGGTGGAGAAGAATGTGGCTTCCAATTGGCGTCAGTTGGCACAGAAGAGAAACGACTGGCGTGCTTTGGTGGACGCGGCCAAAATCTTTTAGGCGGTTACAGCGCCAATCAAAAAGGAGAAGAAGAAGTTGGAAAGACATCAAAATTTTAGCAACTGAAAATTCTGCAAACTTCGCAGTTATTCGCAAGCAAGCGCCAATCTGAAAAAATGGAGGGCACATCCGGACTCTCCGTACTAAATGTATCCTAGAACTATGAATGCCGGTCTTGCCTTTATCTGAATTTTTTGTGGACCTATGGCATCTGATGCATTTGTCACGAAAATTATTCTAAGAAAAGTGTAACTAGTCCTTTTTCTCAAAAATTGCCGCTTTTTATTTTATTACATAGCAGAAAAGCACACCAAATAATTTTGACCGGTTTTACTATGCAAATACCCTTCTGTGCATTGATTGTATCACCTCGCACATAGTACTAGGACCGACTCGTGAAATTGGAGAGCTCGATAAATGGTCTGAGAATGTATAAAGGTTTCCTCAAGTGGAGAAAATTTTCTTCCAACATTGCCTCAGGTATGTACGTGAGAAAAGTTGGTTTTATGCCTTTATAAATGCATGTGGGCATAAATTAAGAAATTATATTTAAATCGATTTGAAATATTATTCTTGTCTTCATGGACATTTAATAAGATTTAGCGATCAATATTTTCGTAAAAAAAATGTCTACCTTTAACTGCGTCCTTACTTTAAATAGTTATGATTTAACTCGAGCACTATACGGCTTAATCGAAAATTAGGGTTTTGTCACTATAAATACTTGTACCCACATGTTTTCTTGGCAAAGCCTAGTAAGATTTTCTGCGTCCCGAATTTTGCTTTCTGCAATATAATATCTTTCCACAAACAAATACACTCAAACTTCCTTAACTCGAATCACCATTATCCAACGAAAAAGTTCGACTTATGGAGACTTCGAGTTAAGAATTGTTAAATATTTTTTTTTTGTGAAAAAAGCACTTAAAACTACTGATTATTATATTAAATTATTCTAGTTCAAGTCCTGCATATAGTTTCGTGTGAACTAAAATATTCAGGAGTAAGTGAACTGAAAATGTTTTTCTCTTCACCTCTGCTTGTAAGTTATTGTGCCTTTCCACGTAAATTTTCCATTAAAAAATGGCCTCAAGCTCAATAAAAATATTACATAAAACAACCAGGAAGAGATCACCATGTCTAAAATCACGACCTCCAGCAGCTCTAGTATAAATTAGCTCTTAAATCCATGTTTGTACTCCGATATCAGTACAAATGTTTACACTCTGCTTTAATTAGAAAATCTAACACTAATTTCTAAAATTTTGTACTTCTTGGTAGGTCAATGCTTTCACAAATACTCCTATCAGAGAGCAAGATTTCTACAGTTTATAAACCACTCATATTTTGGCAAAAAAATTGTGCAACCATTTTCCAATTGAAATGAATCAAAATGAAATGAAATTACCTATTAAATATTACGTTTTTCTAAGATCTACTTTAGTGTGAGCATGGAACTCTTCAACAGAGTATTTGGTTAAAGGATCACCATGATCTCGAAGTTACCTTCTAGGTGCTACTTCGCTATGACTTCTAGCGTAGTCCACAAACTCAATAAATTCTTCGAAATTAGACATTTTCTGTATTTTTAAAAAATCGAATCCAAATTTAATACAGGTTAGGTTAGGTTATAGTGGTAAGAGATTGTCCATTGTGATACCACAAGAACTGAGCGGAGACCATTAGTTTAGTCGGCGAAACGCCGTGAACCCATTAATTACGAATGCGGCTAATTTCAATTCCTGATAGCATCTCAGGATTAGACAAGAAATGTGAGCCAAAGGCTGACAGTCTAACAGAAAGATTCCCTACCGCGTGGTTACCAATCGCACAATGGCCTGTCAGACCCCCTACAGGGGTTTCGCAAGCATAAGGAGCTCTTTTGACCGCCTCCGATCCACGAAGGATCTTGCGATTGCACATGTCCTAGTTTTAGCCCAGTTCCAAACATCCAAAAGTGAACCGAAGGAGGACAGAGGCGTCCCCAGCTGTTCCCTACTCGGCGATAGAGTTTCAACGGTGCCCTTCCTTGGCAGTTCATGAGCCTTGCAGTTTCCCGCAATGTCACTGTGGCTTGGCACCCAAATGAGTCCGATTCGGAAGTACTCCGCCACGGTAGATAGAGAGGTCAGACATTCCCTAACCGATCTTGAATGCACCATCATAGCATTCAAGGCCCTGATAGCCGCCTGGCTGTCAGAATATATACTGACCTCCCTAACTGGCATCACGCTCTTCAGAAATGAGTCAACCGCTTCCTTGATGGCAGCAATTTCCGCCTGAAAGACACTACAGTGGTCCGGAAGCCTGAAAAAAGTTTTGATGGAGAGTTCGCGGCAAAAAACCCCTCCAGCAACTCCGCCTCCAAGTTTTGATCCATCCGTAAAGAAGCTCACTGCTGCCTTCTTACAGTAATTCCGCCCCACCCAATTCTCTCTCAAGGGAATGTAGGTAGAGAAGGAGTTATTGGGAGCTGCTTCGGAGGCGCAGTAATCTGTTCGTTCAGGGACGAAATCAAAGCCCTCCAGAACTCCAGAGTGTCCAATATTCGAGCCAGTTAACCACCCATTTTCCCTGATTCTAATGGCAGTTCGTGCTGCGGCAATTCTGCCTGCAATATCTACAGGCGTGATGTTCAACATGACGTTAAGAGCAAGTGTGGGTGTTCAATATAATATAATAATAAAAAATATTGTCAAAATCAATATTTAAAAAGTTAAATGAAGGTTTTCCCATACTTTACTTTAATACACATTACGGGTTGTTAAGGGAACATTAACTGACTCTGAGATGGAATTTTTTGAATCTACACTCAGGGAAGAGTTAGGTAGCCCTTAAACGAATCTGGGTGCGGTAATGGCACCGGCCCCAATTTGTCATTAAATTTTTTTTTCATTTGATGCCCAGTGGAAATCCAGCATTATGTCTACTCGTAAAGGTAAAATAATTTAATAATTCCTGCGAGAATAGCGTATTCAATGCTGATATTGTCTTAAATTAAATCCAGCCAAGTACACTTATGCCGAAATTCTACTAGGCACCAAAATAAGTTGTGTCATTCGAAAATTTCATGTGGAAAAAAACTTTCTGAGCAGTGTTGCCACTTCGGCTTTTTTCAGGCTAAATTTAGCTTTTTTTGAATGCATTTAGCTTCAAAATAAGTGATTTAGCTTTTAGCTTCTTTCTTAGCTTTTTTTGAATTTGATTTGGCTACTTTTTTCTTTTTTCTTACTACAGTTCTTTATTGAATCGATATTTAGAAAAAAATATGAAGGTATGTACATGATACAAGTATTTAAAGGTAAAACCGTTCGCTGAATTCGTCGGCCATCATTTATATCTTGAAGTTCGTCTACTTTATAAAATTTAAATTTTCAGAGCAACTACAGCGCCCAATAAAAGTAAATCCTTTCAATTTTTGTATCATGATTGATGCCAAGTTGTTATGTTTGAAACTCAATAAATTTGAAAAAGAAAGCAAAAAATAATTTTTTGTTTTTAGCTTTTTTTAGCTCGAAAAAACCCGTCTTTTTCGCCTTTTTTGGAGACAATCTACCTTTTTCTTCAAAAAGTTCTGTCAAACCTGTTTCTGAGTATTAAAGACAACGGTAATTTTTAATGCGCGACCTTGCCATTGAAAATTGTGTCATTTAATGCCCAGAGGAATTTCGGCGTTATACGGTACATATTTGGATCCCCGGTGTAGTATGAAAATAATATGACACTGTATGATCTTCTACTGTCTTAAAGTCTAGCTGTGTAGCTAACTCCTCTAGAACTTTTAATTTTCCGAAAGTTAACCAACCTAAGGTGCTCAAGTCAATGAAGAAGAATGAAGTCTTATCTTATCCCACAATTGTTTTGAATTCAAAAAAAAAAATACTAAATTTAAAAAAAATCAAAGCAGCAACATGAGTTTTGTAAAACTAACTTATTTTATACGTATGCATATAATCACTTTTTGTAATGTACTAGCATTATTACCTTGCCCTTAATTTATTTTGAATCTTTGCATTCCAAGATTTTCTATTACTTATTTCACTTTATTGATGTTTTCACTGCATGTACAACTAATTATAAATCAGTGCTGCCATACAAAAATTTTTAACACAATCGAACACAAAAACTTATAAATTTTCTTTTGAATTACCTATGTATATGTATATAATCCAAACCCTTCTACCCGAATGCCTAGAATACGTATATTTGCTTTCACATCCACTATGGGCTCACACAAAAGCAGACTACATAAAGCTGCATTAAGATTTTCTATTTTCATTATTTCATTATTTCATTTTGATTATGATAACTAAACACTACGAACATTATTATTGTTTTTAATTCTTCACGTCACTTTCAATTATCCGCTTATTAAATGCTCTCATGCATTTCTGTTCACACCAACACAAATCAATTCAATTATTTTCATTACGAGTATTTCACTTCTATCCTTTGTCGTTGCTTTTCTCATTCAAATCACCACTTTTGTTCATTTTGACACTTTGAACTTTTCGTCGCCTTCAAACGCGTTTTGTCATCAGAGGCATTCATGTCATCCTATAAATCTTCATATTCTTCTCCTTCCAGGCGCTTAGCCATCACTTTGCGTTCAAACAAATTTGTATGAAATGTTAATCCGTTGTGAAGTTCAGTTTCGCACGAGCGACGCGCTGTCACACAATTACAGTTACGAGTACATTTATTACAGTACGATTGCGGTGTACGCGTCAACACGCCGTTAGTTGTCCTTTATGACTATTTCAAAAATATCTTGGCGCTGATTTTGCCTTTTCAAAAATCCTTTCTCGTCCATCGTAGTGCAGCGTTACGCATTGGCACCGGTCCACATATGTACATCGTTCGCGTGTCGTCGTTGTTGTATTCGTCGTCTTTTCCTTATCGTAATCGTTTCTGCATCGTCGCTAGTGACGTTGTTGGTGTGCGCCATCGTTTGTAGGTTGGTCGTTTACTTAAAATGAGCGCTGCACAAATAAAGCTTTCAATCACATGTTACTTTGCAGATGCTCTCTATGGTTAGAAAATCATCTGTCGTGGTGTGTTAGGGCGTAACTTTATTTGCAGAAAGCATTTTTGTCATTACTATACCACGTCTCCCCTGTACGGACTTTCATTAAAAATATCAACCCATCTGCAAAAGTGGTGAAATCTCATTAAAGTTACAGAAACCACCACTTCTTCGAAAAAAACCTCATTTGGTATAAAGGGGAAAGGTGGTGTCTCTAAACGCAAATATGCCATGCGATAATTTTTGATTTCATTCAATCTATTGTACTAGAAAACCCTCTTAATTTGGGCAGGTATGCGACAAAACCCAAAAAACAAACGAAACAATTAATAAACTCACAAAACTAGGGACCAAATATAGTAAAACTGCAATTTCAGTTTTTCTCTCTGACGTCAGGATTTTTTTAAAGGATTTTGTTTAGGCGCCTAAATGCATCCTTTGTAATGCTGTATGTGCAAAAATGTCCATTATATTTATGAAATTTTTGCACATGCACTTTTCAACTTGTCTAAAGTTATAATTTGATGGCAGTTTAAAGTATGCTCGGCCTAGTATGATGTATCCTCCGGACAATGCTTCCCAATTGTCGATCGGAGGCGGCGTAAAACTGTAGGTTCAGGTAATTTCGGAACATTTCAGTATTTCTTCAAAATTTTTCGGTATTTTTCGGCACTGTTAAAATTATAATTTTCGGGGTTTTTAAACTTTTTAGGATTTGTCGAAATGATTCTGATTTACTCAACCGTCGGGGGGACCTATTGGATTTTTTAAACTAAAGAATGAATATAAAGTAATATCGTCGATGCCTTTGCAAAACCACCTATCGACCAGTTCCAAACCCGCCTAAATCGTCGTAATGACATTTGGCAACGCTAAACTCTAGGCATCGAGCTTTATGTATAAAAATCTCAAAATCGTTATTCCAATAACAGATTTGTAAAATAACACCTAGATAAAATAACGCCTATCAAGTCTACGCCGTTATTAAAGAAAATTAGTTTTTTTGCGCTCCTGTCACATTTGGCTGCCGTAAGATAGGCGGTTTTGCAAACGATATGTGTTTACCCACCCACCGAAGAGAGGAAGATCTACAGGCGTTAAAAAATTATTACAAAAAAACTGTCTCATCGAAATACTTGAGCGCAGCAGATGATGTTTGGACGTCCATTTGTCGGCTTTTTGAATACGCGTCAGAGCTTGCAGCTGCGCTGTTCTTCGAAATGTTAGCGGCTTTGCTCACTTCAGCGAAGACTTGGACATCGAAACACATTTGTTTCCAGTATTCAACTTCATAGTATAAATTAGTGTGTTCGTTTATTCGCCTTTTTCGAAAACCGGTTTTCGAGCTGTTCGTAAAATGGCAATTGGAAAAGACCCGGTTGCCCATTTTCAAATTAAGAAAAAGCCGGATAAACCGGTTTTACTTATATATATTTTCTATAAAGTAATACTTTATACTTTTAAATTTGAAGTATTTTAATTTAAATTTGAAGTATTTTGGATTTAAAGTAAAACAGAAAAAACAAGTAAAGAAGGCTAAGTTCGGGTGAAACCGAACATTAAATACCCGGCGCACGTACGAAACATCGTTTTTTCACGATGCTGAAACCTACCGTTACGTGGTAAACAGGGGTGGTTTTTTCCCCATTTCAAACATTTTCGACAATATTCTCAGTTAAACTTAGAGAAATAGTTTAGCTGTGTTTGGTAGAAATCGGTAAAGCGGTTACCGAGACAAACTTAATTAGTCATAAGTGGGCGGTGTTACG
>JAPVRG010248537.1:836-11149 GCA_029783565.1 Rhagoletis cerasi
AGACAAAGTTGTATATTACAAAACTTGAAAACTGCTGCAGTAGAATTTTATTTTGAACCGAACCGAACCATTTTTTAGAGTGGTTTTCGGTTCGGTTTTGGCATTTGAAAATATAAACGGTTCGGTTAGTGGTTCGGTTCGAACCCTAAAAAAGCCGGCGGTTCGGTTCAAAAACCGGTTCGGTTCAAAACCGGTTTGCAGCCCTGCTACTGAAGCTTATTAACTCAAAAATGACATTTGCAATGATACATTAACGAGTAATAAGAATACAATACATTTTTGAAAAAGGGGCGCAGCCACGACCTCTTATGGATTTACAGGTGCATCTCGGTAACCGCTCTACCAATTTCTACCAAACTTGGTACAAGTGTTGATATTTGCCAAACATAGGAAAGTATTAAAAAATTTTGAAATCGGGCAGTAACCACGCCCACTTTCCATATAACGGTAATTTACAGAAATACGAAATCTGTGATAAATCAGTAACTACTGAAGCTAATTTACTCAAAATTTTTTTTGCAATAATTCCTTAGCAGAAAATACGATTATAAGAAATGTTTAGAAAATTGGCCGGTATCCGCTTTATCGATTTCTTCCAAACACAGTTAAATTATTTCTTACGTTCTTCCAACAATATCTTAAAAAGTCGCTCATACGCCATGTACATGCGAATGGAGAAAATAAGGTACCTACATATGTACTTGTATGTATGTTTAATCAAGAAAAGAACGGCCTTTGTCAAAACACTATAGAGAAAGTGGTATAGGTATTTGTTTTTTGACATCTGTAGCAAATGTAGGAGCTTGATTGTAACTATCCTTAATCATTCGAGAAAAGTGAAACATTAGTTATAAAATATTTTTCAATAAAAGACGTCTATTCACAAATAAAGGAATTCTTCAAAAAATTAAAATTAAATTAAAGGCGGGGACGAAGCCACCCCCAGCGCTCGCAAGTTATAATTCTGACAAGAGCTTCTCGTTCAGCAGATGTCATTGCGCCAACTTGTTTTTTCCATTTTTTGCGATAACTTTTGAAACTTTACTTTGCACAATATTTAATCCAGTTTCGTCGATATTCCAAATTTGCGCAGGCGGAAAGTTATATTTCAAAAACTCATTTTCCAACAAGTTGTAAAATTCGTTAGCGTTTTCTCTTGTAAATTCGTTGGCTCTATCAAAAGTGGGTCACTTGGTGACCGGAAACAGTGTCCTGTTTTTAAGCTGATAACCGACGTTGTTGACTTGCTAGAATTGGAGACATGCGACTATACCACATTGCACTCCTATACCACAATACCCGAAGTTACTCCATTCAAATAAAAATATAAAAAATATACAAAATAACTTCAATAGAGACTGAGGGAGATGATATCGAATAAAAATCAGGGACCGTAACGGTTATGATCTTTATAATTTAATCGTTAAAATTTGATTTCTATTTTTGCGATCAAGTTTAATCGTTATGTTATGATTTTTATTTTTTCGATCATAAAACATTTAAGACGGTCATAAAAAAGCAGTCTTCGTTATAACGGTTAAAAATTATCGGAAAAATAAAAATCAAAAATAACGATTATTTTTTGGTCGAAAAATAAAAATTATGATATTTAACAATTATTTTCGGTCCCTGAAAAAAATATAGTTAAAATTTGCAAAAATGAGAAGAAAAAAAGATGGGCTCTAAAAGTCCATCCTATTGACATTTCCGTACTAAATTTTTTACTTTTTTCATAAAATCAACGAAATTTTAAGGTCTCCTGATTCAGCTTCCCTTAGAAGCGGAAAATGTACACGAAATAATAATGACGCAGGAATAATTTCACTTGGCTCCAATTTTCTTCATTTGACTTCCGTTATTTTCTAAAATGACTTTCTTATCCGCCTTCAATTGGCAAGGGTATTCAAAAATCCTCTAACAAAGCTTCAAAATAAAAGATTTTACTGAAAAATTCCGGCCTGAAAGCTTTTATTAAGCAGCGCTCTTCAATATATCGATTGTTTTTTTTTTTTGAATTTTTCCTATAAATAAAAAAAACACACATTAATGTCTGTATTCGGCTTCCTGTCTCTTAACATTATTTATGTATTTATACGAATATTTTGCTAAATTCTACGTTCATTCTAACTTTCGAATACTTAAGCCGCTATTATTCACAGAATTTCTATTTGCTCTGTACCCATTATTTAGCCTTATCGGTTGATATTTTGTTGCAAAATATCTTATAAGGCTGTTTGCCTTTAAGCATTTGAAAAATGTTAATTTCAACAAATTATTTAAAAACGCATAAAAATGAATGAACCCTACGTTGATCCCTATGTCTGCAATATCTGTAAGCGGCATTTGTTCACATTTAAAATGAAAAAAAATATACATACGCATATGTATATGTATATGCATACATATTCAGAAGATACATGAATTCACCATATTACAATACTACTACACCAATTATACAACTGCTATACCCACCTACAACCAACTGCGTCTGTCCAACTTTTTTCATTGAATTTTACCTACAAGCTCTTTTTTTGGGATGGACATCAGCACAGCCACCTAAGTAATCCGCTTTATGGCTGCGTCAAATGCCTGTCATATGTACATCTTTCACTCCTGCTGACCTTGAAATTGACAGATGTGCAAAAGCTTGTACAAATATACGTACTTGTGTATCTACTAAAGTATTTACATACCCTGCAGGGAGTGAGGTTAGTTTATAACTAACTTTAGTCTGTCTACGCGAACACTAGTGCTAGCTATTAATTGTATATTTTGTTCGAAAAAAGCTAACTACTTTAGTGGGGCGATAGCCGAAAAAAGTCAGACCTGGATATCCCTGCGTTAGGTGTCAACTAACTTGTAACTAACTACTTTTGGACACAAAATATCAATAAGAAAAAACTAACGTAAAATTTTAAATTTTTTTATATTATCTTCTCTTTATTTGTCCTGAATTCGAAAAAGCAGCTATGAAGTGCAGCAAAAAAGGACATTCAAAGTAATTTTTGTATGAGTATATTTAAACGTTTAAAGAAAACAAACTTATGACTACGTCTGCATGACCCCTGCATGACTTTACAACTCATTTTAAGTTGGTTTTGTTATAGCTAATTAAAAGTGAGGTATTTATCGTAATCCCGCAGAAAAGCTAACTACAAGTTGGTTATTTTTAGCAATTGATAATTTTTCACTGCAGGGTATGTAATTGTAAGTGGAAGTATAAGTGAAGGTGGAGAAGAATTTTATGAATTTATCTATGCCAACAGCAACGGGCGCGTTCAGTAAGAGGGGGGAGAACGTTAAATAAGTTTAAGTAGGCGTTTGCAGTGGAGGTGCGAAGTTTTTTATCTTGACAACAAAGTTCGGGAAGTGGGGAAGCAACCTAAATTAACTTGTGATATCCGATAATGGTTTGCTGTTGGAAACTTACAGCTTGCTTTCTTCATACACATTAAGCTGTTCTGCTTAAAAATTATGTGGGATGTAATTGCGTAAAATTGATGAGTTCCATGATGGTTGACTTTGATGCGTCTGCAAAGTTATTAATTACTTTTACAACTGAATTAAACGAAGTAATTAAAGAGTAATTTAGTTCAGTATTTTCCAATTAAAATAATGTTATTCTAATCGTCTACACAATTAGCACTAAAAGGTCCATGGCAGTCCAAAAATATTTTAGTGAAAGGAAATATGTATGTGCGTTTTCATTTACACCTGGAAAACAATTTTATTTAAGTTAAAAAGTTTTGCGACCGATTTAAGGAAGTATATTCTTGTATGTCACTCTCGTTTGTTTTTTTGCTGAGCCTAAGAGTTTCATGGACGAAATTTGATATGGTTCGAAATTATGTCCTGTCATTTGTTTTGAAAAATAGTTATGTGTTGGATTCCTAAAAATATAAATAATTTAAGTAAAAAAGTTGCTACTTCTTTTTATGGAAATCTTAAAAATTTAGAAGTTGGTCTGTTTTACGATTTCAATCTAAATATTTTAGTTAATCATTCGTATGCCAGACCAATTTAAAACTGTATAGATGATGGAACAATGCTGACAGCAAGACTGCGCCGATTAATTCAAAATACATAAACAGCAACATTTTTAACTAGGTTACTCGTATTCTCACCTTTTGGGTTATACAAATTTGATTGATTTACAGCCGCACTCAGAGTCGTTTGATGATTACTTTTAAAGCTCAGTTAATAATAATAATAATAGATTGGCGCTTACACATATGTTAGTGTTTGGCCGAGCTTCTCCTCCGATTAGTGGCGTGCGCCTTGATGTTGTCACACAAAGGGGAGGGACCTACAGTTTAACGCGCACTGCTTACCACTACACCACATCGGCCACAGAGCTCAGTTAGTCTGGACTTAATTTAACTTAATATTTTGGCCAACCTTTTATGCAAGAAGCTGGTTGGTCAGAACTGAACTTACTGTAAAACCCCTAAGAATTTGTAGATTTTAGATTCTTAAATTACAGCCTTAAATAAAATGAGAGCGGTGAGGGAATCAGGGTTGCAGGAGTTTACTTTTTTTGTAGTTATTGAAAATAAATGTATGTGAAAATGGTTTTTCGCATTAATCTTTTTGGTATGCAGCATTAATCTTTTTGTAACAGCTGAAATAGAGAATACAAAAAAAAATATTTTCGCATCTGGCTAAGTTGCCTTATTGAGTTATCACTGACAATTTCTTAGGGTAAGTTTAGTTAAGGTAAGTCTAGTCTAACTGAGCTTTTAAACACATTTAATGAAAATTAAAGTTAAGTAAAGAAAAACCTTCACTTAACTTTTTAACGAATGATTATGACATTTTTCTTTTGTCTTGAATAAATTGTTCTCAAATATTTTTTGCGCACAAAAACCTTTTTTTCCAATTAGTACATAGTGTGTCTATCTGAATCTCAGTTCTGGTGGTATCTACTAGAGCTTTATATACCCAGGTATCGACCAATGCGAGTAGCTCGATACTTGCTCGAAACACGTTCATTGCTCAACTGAACAACTTCATCAACAAAAGAAAATTTGTTAATTGTATTTGTCATTGTATTTGTTAATTAAAAGTATTTTTTGTTTCAATTTCTGAAAAACTTTGCATTATATATCAATAATTTAAAAAATTTTAAAAGTTGCAAGGCGAATTTATATAAGGTGGTAGCAGTAGTACAAAAACAAAAACTTACATGAATTTTGTTTTTGCTTTCGGTACACGAATGTCAAATATCAGCTATTCTGCGCTCAAGGAAGAAGAGGGACAACAAATTCCAACACTCTCTTTTTTAACTCACTCATAAGAAGTTTTGACACATGTGTACCGAGGCGAATCAAAACAGCTGTTCTAGCAACACCACCTTATATGAATTCGCCTTGAAAAGTTGCTAACAAAAATGACAATATAATCAAAAAAACATTTCTTAAATTACTCGAAAAAACTCGAAGTGCTCGAGCTCATGCTCGAAAATTTTCTAGTAATGAGCATTGAACAAGTGTGCGAGTACTCGTTGCTCATATACCCGGGCTGTTTGAAAATGTGCGAAAAAATTGAGAGCTCTCGACCCATACTTGACCAGCAAAATTTGGAACGATTCTGCTATTGCGTCGAAGAATCTACTACTTACATATGTACATAACTCAGTGGCCGCTGTGGTGTAGTGGTAAGAAGTGCGCGCTTCCACTCCGCAGGGCCTGGGTTCAAGCCCTGGTTAAAGCAACATTGAAAAAAATGTAGAAAAAAAGGTTTTTTCTTAACAGCGGCCACCCCTCGGCAGGCAATGGCAAACCTACGAGTGTATTTCCGCCATGAAAAAGCTTCTCGTAAAAATACAATCGCCGCTCGGGGTCGGCGTAAAACTGTAGGTCCCTCCCCTTTGTGTGACAACATCAAGACGCACGCCACAAATCGGAGGAGAAGCTCGGCGAAAAACTAACTATGTGTAAGCGCCAATCTATTATTATTATTATTATTATTATTATTATTATTATTATTATTATTACATAGCTCTGCCTACTTGAAAATTCATTTTTTTATTTGCATATCAGCCGCACTCAGAGTCGTTTGATAATTAAGAGAGTGGTACAATGTTGTATGGAAGAAAGAAATGTCATCGTAAAAATCGGGGCCCCCACAGTTTTTTTCCTTTTGGTATTTATTATATCTATACCAATTTAAAATTTTCTACTGTAACCAATACAGGGTACTCAATTACCTTGAACTGTTAAAATATGGAAGAAATTGCTGCAAGGGTATCTATTGCTTTTAATAGGACACTAAATGCAAAATTCTTTCATATATCTCAGTAAAACCTCCCTCTTAGTCGGGATTTGTCTTAGTTCGGAAAGAGGATTCTTTACTCCAATGAGATATATCAGTTTGGGCGTTACTGATATTTTTTTAATTAAATTAACATATTACTCATACGGCTTCTTTGACGACTGGCCCACTATCTCAAGTGTTCACAGCACAGTTTACAAAAAAATTGGGGTATCCAATGCTTGTATTCATCCAAAATTTTCTATTTGAAGTAGGAAAAATAAACACTTTTTTGTGGTGGTTTAGCGCATCCAATCAAAAAGAAAATACATGGTTGTTGTTAGTATAAAATAGACCGCTAGTAACGTTTGGCGAAAAGAAAAGAATCAAATCATATAATCGAAATCGAATGTCAAAATAAGTTGCAAGAAAAGATTATATCTTAATGTACTAACTACCATTAAATAAATTGAGTTGAATTGAATTGAATTGAATTAAATTGAAAGTTCCAGCTAGTTTTTGATTTACTCGATCTTACGTTTTATCTTCATATTCGTTCAGCGCTGCTTTTCTGATTCAATTGCATAGTGCTGCCGTATTGCTCGTGCTGCCGAACGTTAGAAAAAATTATTTATTGTGGCTTTTGCCACATTTTTATAAAATCTGTCAAGGGTTTTTGGAATTTTTCAACTACATGTGTATTCATGAGTGAAAATAGTGCCAACGGACATGGCGTTACCAAAGTCGGTAAACCTTGAACTACCGACATTTCCGAAAATCCCACCGGGCTTAGTACCTTCTCGCATGTACGCCTGCAAATCGGCTATAGGCATGAAATGAGGCCTCACCTCGCAGCAGTCGCACGTCCTATTTTATTCAACGGCGTCGCACTTTGCTGGAATTCTGTGGAAACCTCATCCAAAATGGCGATAGAATGAAGATAAGTTCTGAACAAGTTATCTACTAGATTTATAAAACACATTGCGTGGGGCCAGGTCATAGAGACATGACGTCAACTCCTATCACACTGACAGCATGCCGTTATCTATCTGCAAGCCATAGCTTAAATCACACTTCTTCGAGAAGACAAATAAAATATGGTCGGAGGAAGCCACGTGTAGGGCAACCCGATAAATCTGGCCCAGCTAGGCTGGCAAAGTTATAGAAATAATACAAAACACAAAATTTTAAGTTATTGACGAAGCAAAAAAATCGAACTGGTCCCTTTTTAGCCGCTGTTTAACTAGTCAGTAAAAATGTTGCGTCATTTTGCTTCCTGCTTAGCTGACATTGCATTGCCGGTAGTTTACTGCGCTAGAATCGCGATATTTCATAGTCATTGCATTGACGTAATAACCAACTTTGTTGTACGTTACCATAACCAGCAATGCAATCAAATATTTCGTTTTTCGTCAATAAAGATTGCGATAATAAATAAAAGTTTTCTTTATGCAACATAAAAGTCAAGTTCTTATATTATAAATGGTTGAAAAGGTAAATGTAATAAACATACATATGTACACACATACTACATACAAGTGTCGTAATAATGGCCTCCGTAACTGAAGGTCTTGGCATAATTGTATTCGTATGTACATTTTCTGCCAAAAAAAGAGAAATTAAAAAAGAAGAAGTATTCTAGTAGCAATTGCCTTTTTGGTAAAAAAAATTGCCAACCATTAATAATCTTTGCCATTAAAAAGTAGAATACAAAGAACACCATCAACATTTCTAGTAAATAATCCCTGTGGACATATAAGACTGCAGGTGAAATTCACGGCCATAGTCATCAGTTGAAAACTCAGGTACAACAAATGCAATTATTTGCATCTTGCTTTGTGCTTAACTCGTATTACCATTTTAGTACGGCAATTTCACTTGAAATTATCAGCCATTTAAGTAAGTAGAAAGTTGTTTGTGATGACAAACATTGCTGCTAATTAAAGAGAAAGTTTGACAGGACGAAGATAGTGCATTAAGCAACAAATGATATAGCAAAGGCATGCTTCATATAACAATTTTTAATTACAAATAACAGGATTGGGTAGCATGATCAGTATGGGGAAAAGGATGCAGATAAGGGAATACTTATACTATAAAGCATCAACAGTATACTTCAAATTTGCATAAAACGTATTAAATACAATACTGCTATTTGGAAATGGTAGCGATATGAGGTAACGAGATAGGAATCTGAGCCTACAAAAGGGAACGGATTTATTCACCACGAAACATTAATGCTATGATATATCTTTTCGATTATAGAAGCTATAATTTCTCTCTTTATACTTTGATGTGTGACCAATGTTGCCACAATGATTTTTTATTTGCTAAAAAAATCACCAGAAAAATTTACCAAATTCTTAAAGTTTAAGTGCCACACCTAGCTTTTCAGGCAATCAGCGCTTTTCAGCGCTCTATTCAGCTATAATTTTTTGTGTCCGCTTGAGCGCCAAGGCCACAAAACACCTGAAGACATCTGATCATCCACAGCGTCGTGGATACGCTTTATTGCAACAGAGGATTAAAAGACGCATAATTTCCCGTGGAGGCGATGGAGACTGTTGGACTTTTTAACATATGTCTCTACTCGAATGTCCACATTTATACGAATAAACCTCAAACTCTGGAGCACTTGAAAGTCGACACTTGCAACGTTTTGGTCAAGACACCGCGAATATATGTCAACAGGTGATCGAAAATATTTCAAGGGTTGCAATATTTTCTGAAACTCTCTTAAGTTGCACACAAATTTGCAATGGTGTTCATTACTGAGAAAGTTTGATCTTCTCTGACAGTCAGGCAGCAGGCTGCAAGCTTTAGACTTATACATAGACAATGCAAAGACTCTTGCTGAATGCTGTATATCTTTGAACGAGAGCATACAATGCACTGGAATATTGATGGCAATTGCAAAGCTGATTAATGGACAAGGAAAGATACAACCTTTCGGGAAAGGCCACGGCAGGTCGACGAGGGTGGTACAGACTTTGCCCCATGCATTAACAAACGTGACGAGTAATGGCCTGAAACTGGATTTGGACTACATCCACGAGCTTAGCGTAACAAACATAATATTTATTATTAATTAATATGTAGTACATATTTTTTGATTTCACAAGAAAATTGTTTAAAAATATCACAACTTCATAGACGTATATAATTTATGTATATAAATAAATAGCAAAATTTAAAGAAACTTTAAAGTGATCTAGCATCTTAAAAAATCAATGCATAGCCTTTTAAAATTCAGAATATTATTCTCAGTCTTTACAACCACTTTTAAACAGTTTGCTAGAGATTGCACTATTATAGTAGCCAATGAACGCTCGAATAACTTTTCGCCATGTTAAACTTCAAAGTTTGATAGGAAATCCGCATCGTTGCTCTTAATTTTATAAGAAAAAGAATGTCCTCGACTGCGAAGACTCTTACGGGCCACTTCCTAATGTGAAATCAGACCTGTGTAAGAGGAGCATCTACTCTACTTAATATAGCTCTTTTCAGTTAACTAGTCGACTAATTGGTTAATCGATTAGCAAAAGTTGTTTCAATAAATAGTTGACGTCACTTAATCCCCTAACCGTTTCCTTTCGACCTTTCCGACTAACAGCTCACAAACAACTCGTCGACAGGCCGTTCATTTTCGATTTTCAACGAACCAGAAAATATTAAAAGTTTTAATTTTTAGTGCAAAAATGTATGCAGTGGAGTTCAAAATTTTTATTTACACATGTATTTATGAGAATTTCGAAGAAAATCTGTACACAGTCGTATGATAAGCAAACCGAAGATATGAAATTTTTTACTCAAGAGCCTAACAAACGTTATCATATTTTCTCAGAAAGCTCTCCAAGTGTTTGCATATAATATTTTATTTCTAAAATTTGGAGTGCTAACCTTTTAATGAGGACAGTTATTTTTCATTAAAAGACAAAATGCACTGTTTTTACATTTTTTTTTGCGGGTTGATATCTGGCATCCCAACGTTTTGCACACCAGCTGGCACCAAGTGTTTTATTCGCCATTATTGCCAGCACGAACGCAAGATAAAACCCTTT
>JAPVRG010248562.1:0-11537 GCA_029783565.1 Rhagoletis cerasi
TCGAATTGGCGTATTTTTTATTTTTATCTAAACTTATTCCGCTATCGATAGAATATAACAAATTTTCAGTAATTGCTGTTAAAATGTTTAAAAATTAATTCCAATACAAAATTTTGATCCTGAACTAATTTCTACCTCTACTTTCGAACATACGCGGTGAAAAAAATGTATACTACACAAGTTGTGAAAATAATATTAAAAACTTACGTGTTTAATAAGGATTCCAAAATGGTATAAAAGTTGTAACCTTTAAGTTTTTCTGCTGTTATTGTGATTTGAATCTAAAAGGATGCTTATTTAGATGTCTTCGGAAAAAATTCAAATAATACAAGTTGAATTTTTTTTTGTTATATGGGACAAATAGCAACAGCATAATGAGTTTCTGTATTATTTTATTATTCATTATAAAATATGCCCAAAATGGCGGATTCGGCAAGTGTATAAGAAGGACTGCGTCTGTCTTTACGATGATTGTCAAGTGGTTTACCCGCCCAGGCGTGCAAGCCTTTCAGACTATCGTAATGTTCATTGTAGTAACAGAAGTTATCTGCCAATTCACGACGAATGATTGCTTCCTCGCAAAATGCTTCAACAGATGCTCTGTATTTTGATTTTTGACGCCAGTACAAACGTTGCACGGAAATTTTACCTAACAGAAATTAATTAAGTATAATGGTATAAGAAAATTCGTTATAAGAGGATAAAGTAATTAGCTATAACATCGTTTTATTTGACTTATCCAAAATGGACATTGGACAGGCCGGGTATATTTATTCCGGCACTAAAGTTTTTAACACTCTGTTCAACTTTAGGTGCAATATTACAAATTACCACTTTCACGACAACCACTATTTTTGGTATTTTGTTACTGATATTTGTTATTCCTATTTTGCAATTTACCAAATGAAAACACGTTTTTTCACTGCAAATTCACAGCTGTCAACTCATTGCTCTTCACCATCTTCTTTGTTTACCCATTATGGCTAATGTCATCCTCGCAGGACTGCGCAATCTTGTATTCTATCATTCTTGGTACGTATGCATATATCACAATATATATGTGACTGGCATGTTCGTAGCATATAGTAAGCTTCCAGAAATTATTCGTCATTCTTGCATTGGTGAGCAAAGAAAGCTAAGCGTTTTTGAGGCGACAATTGACGCCGAATAGCGAAAAATATAAATTAAAATCATGCCCCGACGTCGTACTTATAACGACGCGCTATCTATGTATACGTGCGAAAAGACAGCAAAATGCACGTAGCAATGAGACTGCAAGTCAGCGAGAAGAACGCCTTATGCAAAATAGGGATAGAAACCATGCGCGGCGGTCTGAAGCCAGCCAACATTTGTGGCGTGAAAAAAACTTTTCGGGCATGCGTTACCATGCTGCGATTGATTATGCAAATGACCAATTTATTTCAATTGGAAATATGTCAGTTGTGTGTAGGTTTTGTTTTGCCAAAAAAATTACAGGTGAATCAGGTGGCATGTGCTGCCTTGGTGGAAAAGTCCATTTAGAAGAAATCCCTGCTCCACCCGAACCACTAAAGTCCTTTTTAACAGGTAACCATCCACAATCTGCTAATTTTTTTTGCAAAATATTAGGAGTTACAACAATGCATTCCAATTTACTTCATTTCGGAGTATTCAAATTTTCGAGCGTGGATACATGCCCACGTTTAAGATACAAGGGCAAGTTTACCACTTAGCAGGTAGTTTGATTCCGGAATTTGACCATGAGCATCAATTCCTTCAGATTTATTTTATTTCTGATCCTGAAACGCAAGCGTCCGTAAGATGTTGTAGAGCAGCCCAGGTAGTTGACAAAGGAGTTATAAGAGTTTTGCAAGACATGTTGCATGAGCATAACGCATATATTTCGTCATTTAAAACTGCATTAGAAAGTGTTCCACCAAATACCCCAGATTTCCAAGTAATTATTCATGCAAATAAAGTATCTGCTGGAAGTCATCCTGGTCGATACAATGCACCATGTACCAGTGACGTTGCGGTCATGATAACTGGTCAAGAATTTAATAAAAGAGACATAATTTTAAAAAGTCGTAGCAATAACTTAATTCGTATTTGTGAACTTCATCGTAGTTATGATAGTCTTCAATACCCACTAATGTTTTGTCGCGGTGAAAACGGTTACTGTACAAATATTCCACAAGTTGATCCCAATTCCAAAGAGCCTCTTTCAAAAACCGTTTCCTGTATGAGCTTTTATTGCTATCGTTTAATGGTAAGGGAAAATTGTTTCAACCCGATTCATAAGTATGGAATGTTAATGAATCAATACGTAGTTGATCAATATGCCAAAATTGAGACAGAACGTCTGGCATATTTACGAAATAATCAAAAGCAACTACGTGCAGAGAATTATATACATTTGAAGGACGCTTTAAGATCGAATGAAGAACCAAATCAAATTGGTCAATTAGTTATTCTCCCTGCAACGTTCACAGGTGGCCCTAGATATCTTCATGAAAAAACCCAAGATGCTATGACATATGTAAGGAATTATGGAAAACCTGATTTGTTCATAACAATCACCTGCAACCCCAACTGGGAAGAAATAAAAAACAATTTAGATCCAACCACTGCTTCCCAACAACGCTATGATATTATCAATAGAGATTTAACTTAAAAATTCAAAAACTTTTAAATTTAATTAACAAGCACTCATATATTTGGTCCACCTCAGTGCCAAATGTACACTGTAGAATGGCAAAAGCGAGGACTTCCACATGCCCATCTTTTTCTTTGGTTAAAAAATAAGATAACAGCAAATCAAATTGATAGCGTAATTTCGGCTGAGTTACCGAATAGGCAATGTGATTCAATTTTGCATGATTTGGTAGTAAAACACATGATACATGGACCATGTGGATCTTTAAATCCTAACTCTCCGTGTATGAACGAGCACCGTTGCGCAAAAAAGTATCCAAAAGCTTTTCAAGATAACACGTCCTGTGGAGATGACGGATATCCAAAATATCGCCGTTTATCCCCAGCAAAGGGAGGTCAAACCGCATCGCTGCGTAACTACACTGTTGATAACAGCTGGGTGATACCATATAACCCTGTATTGTTAAAAGCTTTTAATGCCCATATCAATGTTGAGCTCTGTAGCTCTATCAAATCCATTAAATATGTGTGTAAATACATAAATAAGGGCAGCGACCAAGCAACTTTTACGATAAATTCGAAAGATGAAATTCAAGAATTTCAATCTGGAAGATACATATGCACGTCGGAAGCTCTGTGGAGAATTTTCTCTTTTGATATCCATGGTCGTCATCCTACTATTACTCATCTAGCAGTTCATTTAGAAAACGGTCAAAGGGTTTTTATTTCAACGAAAACAACGTGAACGATATTGTTGACAATCCAACAGATACGACTTTAACGGCTTATTTTAAGCTGTGTGCAGATGACGAATTTGCCAAAACTATTACCTATGACAAAGTCCCTGCATATTATACGTGGAATGGATCTACAAAAAAGTTCCAACGTAGGAAAATAGGATCTCCTGTTGAGGGTTACGAAAACTTGAAAAAATCAGACGCTTTGGGTAGAGTTTATGTTGTACATCCCAATAATAGTGAATGCTTTTACC
The DNA here is from genome assembly GCA_029783565.1 of Rhagoletis cerasi. Taxonomy (NCBI): domain Eukaryota; kingdom Metazoa; phylum Arthropoda; class Insecta; order Diptera; family Tephritidae; genus Rhagoletis; species Rhagoletis cerasi. The sequence continues at coordinate 3,626 of JAPVRG010248562.1, forward strand.
TACGGATGCGTTTACACAAAGTCAAAGGCCCAACTTCCTTCCACTTTTTGAGAACTGTTCAAGGTACAACCTTCAGTTCCTACCAAGCAGCCTGTAAAGCTTTGGGTATGTTGGAAGATGATTAACATTGGGAACAAACACTACTGAAAGCAGTAGTTAGTACTTCGTCCATTTCGATGCGATATTTATTTGCTATAATTTTATCATTTTGTCAAGTTTCCGACGCTGTTGAGCTTTGGAATAAATTTAAAGAAAGCATGTCAGAAGACATATTGCAAAGAAAAAGAAGAGAAGCTGGTAACCAAAATTTGGGCTACAATCAATTAATTTTTGATGAATCTTTGTGCGACCTTAACAAAATTGTAATTTCCCTTTGCAGTAAAACAGTTGCCGATTTTTCCCTTGCATTGATAGCTGACGCCAACACTATCCATAATACGCTATATGAGACAGAAAAGTCTTATGATCAACATCAACTACTTGAAATTGTTAGACAAAATGAAGATAAGCTTAATTCAGAACAAAAAAGTATATATAATTCAGTTTCGAGTTCTGTTTTTAATCGTGCAGGCAGAATATTCTTTCTTGATGCCCCTGGGGGTACAGGAAACACCTTTCTTATTAATTTGTTGCTGGCAAAAATTCGATTTTCAGGAGAAATCGCATTAGCTGTTGCATCCTCAGGCATAGCAGCAACTCTTCTCGACGGAGGAAGAACTGCTCATTCAATGTTTAAGATTCCACTTAAGGTAACTGAGGAAATAAGTAGTACATGCAACATTCCTAAACAAAGCAGTACGGCTAAGCTAATGCAAGAGTGTTCGCTTATAGTTTGGGATGAAGCTACAATGGCCCACAAGTAAGGAGTGGATGCTTTAGACAAAAGAATGCAAGACTTCCGCAACAAAGTTTCGCCTATGGGTGGATGCACCGTACTATTTTCTGGCGATTTTCGTCAAATTTTGCCCGTAGTTTCTATGAGAACAAGGGCAGATGAGGTAAAAGCGTGCTTGAAAAGATCGCAATTATGGCAATATATGTATAAAGTCAAGTTACAAAAAAACATGAGATTGACCTCCTGTCCAGCAAGTGAACTTTTTTCTAAAGCACTACTCAAAATTTGTATTGGACAATTGACAGACAAAAACTCTAATGTAGACATAAATGAAAGCCTGTGTGTACCTGTGAAAAACATTGAAGAACTTCTAGAAAAGGTTTATCCAGATATTTCAAATGTAAGGGGACAGACTTTGGATTGGTTTAAGGAGAGGGCTATTTTAACACCAACAAATGATGAATGTAATGCAATAAACAACATGGTTCAATGTAAATTTGACGCTCCTAATAAGACTTACTATTCGGTAGATACAGTTGTCGATCAAGAGCAAGTAGTTCATTTTCCGACCGAATTTCTTAATTCCTTAAATCCTTCTGGCGCACCTCCACACAAACTTCATCTTAAACTAGGCTCACCAGTTATTTCGCTAAGAAACCTAAATCCTCCAAAACTTTGCAATGGCACCCGCTTGATCATAGTATCTTTTAAAAATTATTTAATAGAGTGTAAGATTATAACTGTATGTGGAACTGGGGAAATAGTGTTAATACCCAGAATACCTATTATTCCGACAGACTTGCCTTTTCAGTTCAGACGGCTCCAATTTCCTTTAAAACTGTGTTTCGCTATGACAGTCAATTAATCTCAAGGTCAAACATTTTTACTTAACTTAGATTTAGGCATATCTTGGTTAATTCAAATTTAATTGGACTGAAGTTGTGAATCATTATTTTTCAGTTAAATTGCTTTGGTGAGAGCAATAGTAAATGTCGTCTAATAAGTTGGTCTACAGTACAGTGTAAACACTAAAATTTTGATATTTTTGCATATTTTGACGGGCGTGGCGAAGCCTCGCGCAACCACTGCCAGCTAGTTTAATAAATAAAAAATAAAATTTATACACGGAACCTTAACAAAAATGTTGTTTTATTCAATTTAATGTGGTTTTTTTTTGAAATTTCAGGGAATGCGATGCATCGAACATCGATGTTTTTTTTAACCGATGTATCGCAAAACATCGATGTAGCTTCACGATGCATCGCATCGGAAAAAACATCGATGTATTTTTTGCGTGCGCATCCCTAGTCCAAAGCGGATAACGTGATAATGACAGAATATTCGATGAAATAAATAGAAGTTGTTAAGTCCCGAAGTATCAACTAGATTTTCCAGAGTTTCATAGAACACAGGGTTCTCAAGGTAAATAAGAACGTGCAATGGAGCACAGGGGGTTCAGTTGTAGGGATGTCAGTGGCAAAAATAAATAAATATTTGTCGATGCATCGGAGGACGTACATCTATGCATCGATACGCATAGAGTTTTCCTACACTATGCAAAATAAAAAACCAATTTCAAATAATTATACGAACTTTTATTTTGATGTACTTATATATTATAGTGCAGGGTTAGGCAAGCTTGAGGCTAAAAAGAGCCACATTAAGGTATTCTAAATGTTGCAAAGAGACACAAAAAACACAATTACAAAACTATCTACTACTATTAAAAATTCAATGTGTGTACATATATAAGTTCACGCTTTATTTTTATGTTTTTCAAAACGTCCACCTTGTCTCGTTATTCGACTATAAGGCTCCGCAAATATCAAAACTTTCCACAAGTTCACATGCCACATTTGAGGGATGTGTCCTAGCTTTTTAATTTAGAGATGGCTAATCGCCTGAGCCTTTTATCCATGGCTAATTGTACTAGACATTTGACCTCGTCAGAGTATTCAAGTACTGTCTCTCCACAAAATATTAAAAAGAGCCGCACTGTACTGAGCAAAAATAAAGTAAAAGAGGCGCAGTTTTCTAAGCAACGAGCCGCATTTGGCTCAAAGAGCCTCATTTGCCCACCGTTGTTATAGTGACTCAAACAAGTGTTCGTGTTGATTTTTTTAATATTCATGTTTTCCAAGTTCCATTATTTATTATTTTTTATGAAAATATTGTTCATGCTTTAACGAAAACTATGTAAAACAAAATTTCAAACTTCATACAGTATTTAGAGAAATTAATGTCTTTAGAATATTTTTAAGTATGTAGTTTTATAGCTGCTAAAATTTTAGTATAATTAAGTGAAAGCTTGAATTACTTTGGTTTTTATACCCGAGCGCACTTGCGCACAAGGGTTGGTTGGTTGGTTGTAGTGCCTCCCAAGTTAACCTCAGGATTCAATTAGTGCATAGTAGCACCATTTTGTTGCACTTCTCGCGGACAGTTTAATTCTACCCTAGCCTACCTGTCAAGCATTACTGCGGTTCAAACAAACCACTTTGACCCGCTTATAAATTTGTGCATATCGCTTATTGTAGCACTAGATAAATTCGCTAACTGCATAACTGTGTGTTTCCCGAAAGCCTTATGTCTTAAGGAAGCCAGCCCTGGGCATTCACACAGGAAATGAAATACCGTTTCCTCGCTGCCCTCTTCCCGGCAGCTGCGGCATATATTGTTATAAGGGTATTACAACTTTGTGCACGATAACTCGATTAAAAATGGAGATAGCTCAACGAAACTTGGTATGCATACTTCTATTGGGATAAGGGCAGATGGTATTGAAAATGGGCGAAATGGAACAATAACCACGCCTACCTCCCATATAACGGTAGTTTGCAGAAATACAAGAACTGCAATATTTTAGTAACTGCTGAAGTTAATTGACTCAAATTGATATTTGCAATTATATATTAACGAGTAATAAGAATATTGTAAATTTAAAAAAAATGGGCGTAGCCACGCCCACTTATGGATTTTCTACCAAACTTGTCACAAGTGTTAATCTTGGTCCAACAAAGAAAAGCGTTGAAAATTTGTTTAATCGGATGAAAACCACGCACACTTTCCATATAATGGTGATTTACTGAAATACGAAATCTGAGATAAATCGGTAACTACTGAAACTCATTTACTCAAAATTTATGTTTGCATTAACTCCTTGACAAGAAGTACCATTATAACCAATTTTTAGAAAATTAGTTGCGTGATTTTGAATTAGTCAAATCCCAAATCCACAAATCAAATCTATTTCTGAATTTAAAGTTGCATCAAATCCTAAATAAATTTTATTTGTGATTTGGTTTGTAGACCAAATAAGAAATAAAATTTATTTGTGATTTGATTCGTCAAACAAATAAAAAATAAAATTTATTTGTGATTTGATTCGTCGACCAAATAAGAAATCAAATTTATTTGTGATTTGATTTGTCAATCAAATAAGAAATAAAATTGATTTGTGATTTGATTCGCCGACCAAATAAGAAATCAGATTTATTTCTTTCTATTTCTGAGTTGAGAGTTGCACCAAATCCTTTTGATTTTTAGGATTCTCGGAACCATTTCGGGATTTTTGGGACTATTTTGGGATTTTAATCATTTCTTAGATTCTCCGGACAATTTCGGGCCTACTTCGAGACTTTCAGGATTCTCAGGACTATAACGGGATTTTCGGTACTGTCTCGGGATTTTTGGGAATATTTTAGGATTTTAGGGATTTCTTGGATTCTCGGGACTATTTCGGCATCTTCGGGTCTAATCGGGGATTTTTGGGACTATTTCGCTATCTTCGGGTCTAATCCGGAATTTTTGGTTCTATTTCGTAATTTTTGTGACTATTTCGGTATTTAAAGGATTTCTTAGATCCTCGGAACTATTTCGGTATCTTCGGGTCTAATCCGGAATTTTTGGGACTATTTCGGAACTTTTGGGACTATTTCGGCACTTAAAGGATTTCTTGGATTCTCGGGAATATTTCGGTATCTTCGGGTCCAATCCGGGATTTTTGGGACTATTTGGGGATTTAGAGGATTTCTTGGATTCTCGGGACTATTTCGGTAACCTCGGATCTAATCCGGGAGTTTTGGGACTATTTAGTGTTTTGGGACTATTTCGAGATTTTTGGGACTATTGCGGGCTTTTCGGGCCTACTTCGAGATTTCCAGGATTCTCAGGACTATAACGGGATTTTCGGTACTGTCTCGGGATTTTTGGGACTATTTTAGGGTTTTAGGGATTTCTTGGATTCTCGGGATTATTTCGGCATCTTCGGGTCTAATCCGGGAGTTTTGGGACTATGTATTTCGAATTTTTTGGGACTATTTCGGTATCTTCGGGTCTAATCCGGGATTTTTGGGACTATTTAGTATTTTTGGGACTATTTCGGTATGTAAAGGATTTCTTAGATTCTCGGGACTATTTCGGTATCTTAGGGTCTAATCCTGGATTTTTGGGACTATTTCGCAATTTTCGGGTCTAATCCGGGATTTTTGGGACTATTTAGTGTTTTTGGGACTATTTCGGAATTTTTGGGACTATTTCGATATTTAAAGGATTTCTTAGATTCTCGGGACTATTTTGGTATCTTCGGGTCTAATCCGGGATTTTTGGTCTATTTCGGTATATTCGGGTCTAATCCGGGATTTTTGGGACTATTTCGGGATTTAAAGATTTTCTTGGATTCTCGGGACTATTTCGGTATCTCCGGGTCTAATCCGGGATTTTTGGGACTATTTCGGAATTTTTGTGACTACATTCGTGTTTGGATACACTGAACACCCGCCGTAGTGAACACCTCGTTATAGTGAACACCGAAATATTTACATGTCATGTACAAAAGTCAATTTCCGAACGCATGAAGCAATTATTATTCGCGTATTCTTTCAATTAACATTCATCTACTTATATAATGGAAAACTTTAATTAAATCTATGTTAACGTCAAATATTTGTTTTGCTTTTAGTATATTTCATAAAGGTATGCTTAAGTACTTTTGTATATAAAGTACCAGTTCGGGTACAAAATTCCCAAATACTTGGTATGTGGAGATGTCTTAAAAATCCCGAAATAGTCACAAAAACACTAAATAGTCCCGAAACTCCCGAATTAGACCCGAAGATACCGAAATAGTCCCGAGAATTCAAGAAATCCGTTAAATCCCGAATTAGACCCGAAGATACCGAAATAGACCCAAAAATCCCGGATTAGACCCGAATGTACCGAAATAGTCCCGACAATCTAATAAATCCTTTAAATATCGAAATAGTCCCAAAAATTCCGAAATAGTCCCAAAAACACTAAATAGCCCCAAAATCCCGGATTAGACCCGAAGATATTGAAATAGTCCCGAGAATGTAAGAAATCCTAATACCGAAATAGTCCCAAAAATTCCGAAATAGTCCCAAAAACACTAAATAGTCCCAAAACTCCCAGATTAAACCCGAGGATACCGAAATAGTCCCGAGAATCTAAGAAATCTTTTAAATACCGAAATAGTCCCAAAAATTCCGAAATAGTCCCAAAAACACTAAATAGTCCCAAAAATCCCGGCTTAGACCCGAAAATGCCGAAATAGTTCCAAAAATCCCGAAATAGTCCGGAGAATCTAAGAAATTATTAAAGTCCCAAAAATCTCAAAGTGGTCCCGAGAATCCTAAAAATTCCTAAAATCCAAAAAAATCCTTTAAATCTCCAAATAGTCCCAAAAGTCCCGAAGTAGTCCCGAGAACCCTAAAAATACCGAAATAGTCTCAAAAATCTCAAGGAGTTCAAGAAGACCCGATATAGTCCCGAGAATCTTCAAAACCCCGAATTAGTTCGTAGAATCCAAGAATTCTTAATATAGCAAAATCCACCCGAAAAGCTCGAAATAGTCCCAAAAATTCCGAAATTGTCCGGAGAATTTAAAAAATGTTTAAAATCCCAAAATAGTCCCAAAAATCCCTAAGTAGTCCCAAGAATCCTAAAAATACCGAAATAGTCCCAAAAATCCCAAAGATTTCAAAAAGAGCCGATATAGTCGCGATAATCTTCAAAATCTTGAAGTAGTCCCGAAAATCCCGAATTAGTCCGGAGAATCCAAGAACTCTTAATATACCAAAATCCTCACGAAAAGCTCGAAAGAGTTCCAAAAATCCCGAAATAGTCCGGAGAATCCAAGAAATCCTTAAAATCCCAAAATAGTTCCAAAAATCTCGAAATAGTCCCAAAATGTAATAGCTAGTCTCACGTTACATAAAAAAAGTATTTTTAATTTTAAAATTCACGGATCAAAGGGGTTCGCGATAAAAATTAAATCACAAATAAATCGGATTTCTTATTTGGTTGAAGATTCAAATCACAAATAAATTTGATTTCTTATTTGTTCGACGAATCAAATCACAATTCAATTTTATTTCTTATTTGATGGACAAATCAAATCACATATAAATTTGATTTCTTATTTGGTCGACGAATCAAAACAAAAAAATTTTATTTCTGATTTGGTCAACAAATCAAATCACAAATCCTTTTTATTTCTTATATGGTTGACAAATCAAATCACAAATAAATTGTATTCCTTATTTGGCCAACAAATCAAATCACAAGGCAATTATATTTCTTAATTAATCGCGGATTTTAAATCAAAACGAATTTGAAATCACGCAACCCTGCTCGGTAACCGTTTTATCAATTTCTACCAAGCTCAGTACGATTAATGTACTTGACACCAAAAAGCAAGCTGTAGAGAATTACGCCCACTTTTCATATAACGGTAAATTTCAAAAATATGAAAACTTCGATATTTCGAAATTTAGAAACGGTAATTTATTCAAAGTTGGTACTCACAACAAGCTCATAACAAGAAACAAAATTTGTATGGACTTTTGAAAAATAGGCGTGTCACCGCCCACTTCTTCTTCTTCTTGTCTGGCGCAGAAACCGCTTAAGCGATATTGGCGATGGTTTGTACCACACCTGAGATTTAATTAATCTTTATTTATTGGGCCGATGGCTAATATTTTGCAGATACAAACCTTAACTTTTATTTTTACGTCCAATCGTGTTTGCTACCTTTGACAAAATGGCCGAGTCTACCTC
>JAPVRG010248584.1:0-12993 GCA_029783565.1 Rhagoletis cerasi
AGCTGCTCGATTTGTTTAAGCAACTGTCTGTCAAATTATTTACCTTGAAACTGTCGTAGCTCTAAAGAAGGCCTTTTCACCGCAATACACCCAAGTTGTTTGTTTGTTTTACAGAAAGAGTACGAACACAAAAAAATTTAGTTATTTATGCGCCAGAAAAAAACTCAGAACAATAAACGTTTTTTCGTAAATGACAGGTTGATAGCCGAAAAAGTGCCTAAACAAAAAAAAATCTGTTGCAACTATTTGCCTATAAAAGCAACAATTAACAATAAAAAGTGATAAATATTATAAAAATGTTCCTATATGTAGCACAAACAAAATTGTTGTGCAATCACTAAGAAGCAGAAACAGCAGTTGCATGTTATACAAAATTCTTAACGAATACAAAATTATCTATTATTTTTTTGGCATTTGGCCATTTCAATATCTCTTATACACACAAATGCATATACACAATTACTTATGTATACATACATATGTACGTATATTATGTAATACAAAATTTATATATATGTAGCGCAAAGTCACCGCTTGAGAGAAAACAATTTTAAAAAATACTATAAATAAAACGCTTTCAAGTTGAATAAAAAAATAGTACAAAAATACATGCAACTGCTTAAGAAAAGACGAAAGACCATGGCCAAATGGTAACACAAATATATAATTGTTTTAACCCTTTCGGAACCGTAAGCATTTAATTAAAATCCTCCTCTGTTCTCGGAGCCGGTAAATCCCTGATTTTTTTCTAAAAGAAAAATATGAAAAAAACAATTTTTTTACAGTTCAATTTCCTCAAAACTTTTTACCTCAAAATTTCTTTTCGGTTTTTATAATTTTTTCTGCTTTTGGTAAAAAATATTTTTTTCTATGAACTAATTTTTGTCTATAAAAAATATATTTTCTATAAGATCATTATTTTCAGAAAAAAAAATTTCTAATTTTTATATTTGCGGCCGAGAGAGCAGAAGCAGCATAACCCACAATTTATATTTTTTGTACTTAACCACTTAAAATAGTTTCAAATGTGATAAATTTTAAAATAAAAGCCGCTTATTCCATAATTTGAAATTAATTAAATTATGTAGTAAGCAACTTAAAATTTACACATTTGAAACTATTTGAAAAAAGTTTTTGGGTTAGGCCACTTCTGCTCTCATGGCCTCATTTCAATTTCCTCAAAATTTTTTTCCCCTAAAAGTTTTTTTGGTTTGGCTAATTGTTTCTAAATTTGGTAAAAATATTTTTTTTTTTAATTTTTCTCAAGCAAATATTTTTTCTAAAAGATAATTTTGAAAAAATATTTTTTCTCTGAGTAATTTCTCTGCTTTTGGTAGATAAAATATCTTTTTTCTAAAAAAATATATTTTCAGAAAATAAATCATTTATATTTTTTGAAAATAATTATCTTTCTAATTTGTTTTGCTTTTTTTAATTTTTTTGTTATTCTTTTCCAAAAAAACTCTTTTTTGAAAAAAACTATTTCTTCTGAAGCTTTTTTCTGAGGGTTTTTTTTTTTTATAAATGAGATTTAAAAAAAAATTTAAGTTTTTGTTTTCTATAACTAATTGTTTTTTTGGTAAAATTATATATTTATTTCCGAAATTCTATGATAAGTGAAGCTAAATAAAAATGACAAAACACTTTAAAACGATTCACACAGTTTTCTAAAAAAATATTTTTTCAGAAAAAAAATCTTTTCTATTTTTTGAAAATAAGTATCTTTCTGTTTTTTTTGGTTTTTATTTAATTTTTTTAGTCATTTTCCAAAAAAATTTTTGGCAAAAAACTATTCTGAAGATTTTTTCTGAGTGTTTATTTTTTAAAAATGAGATTTAAATAAAAATATTTTATTTTTTTGTTTTCTATAACTAATTGTTTTTTCTTGGTAAAATTATGTATTCATTTCCGAAATTTTATGATAAATGTACCTAAATAAAAATGACAAAACACTTTAAAATTATTCACACAGTTTTCTTATGAACCGATAAACTGTTTGGGAAGCATGTTTTCCTTGGTCCTGAAAGGGTTAAGAACAACAATGTGGGTGTGGACTAGTCGTACGTACATATATTTATATGTATTATGTACAATTTACCTCAATGACATATATCGATTGCAAGACATTGCAGTGCAATTTGAAATGAATTGTGCTGCTAGCGTTGCGCGTTAAGGTCAAAGGGTCAAACTCAAAAGCAAGGAATACAATTGTATCGCCAGAGATTTTGTAGTAAAGAAACGCATTTTTAGCTTAGAAGTTTTTTTTCTTATTCCACTTGCCGCTAATTTTTATTCAAAATACAACTATAAAAAAATAGTAACTATTAGGGCGTCGAGTTTTTGCACTTTTTGGAATGGTTGCTTTACATAAAGGTCTTAAAAAGTAATTGAGTACGTATTTATATAACTAAAGTGAAGCCAATTTGCATTTGGTAAACGAAATTGATGAGATAAGATAGAATAATTTATTTTCGTTCGACAACGAAAAATGACACTGAAGATGGCACAATGCCGAAACCGGGTTGTCTCCAAACCAAACTTGATAATTTATGACGGAAATTCGTTCCAAACCAAATTATCTTACCATCCTGTCGGAAAAATCAAGCAACACCAACAAATAAGGCAGGAAAACTGAATTGCGAAGATTAAGTTGAAAGCTTTGTGGAGCCCCACTTCTTATGATAATTACTTCGTATGAGTTTTACTCATTTAAATTGCCTTAAAATTAATTAATTAAAAAATCTTCGGTTTACAAAAAACTAAACATCTGTACGCTTCTCTAAGCACCGTTTTCATAATGGGGAGTTAACACCAAATCGGCAGTTAACTGTTGATACTCAGTATAAATATTGAGAGTTAACTGGCGTATGTGTGTTAACTCTTCACTGTGAAAACGGCCTTAAGGTAGCTAACCTGTGCTGGTTCAGTAAGAATAGTTTGCAGCAAATTTTTTTCTTTTTAGTTCTTTAATTTTTATTCAATTTTTGACTCCAAGAAATACCTAGGCTGTTGAGAATGGCTGCAAACAATATTTATAAGAACTATGGCAAAACAGCTAAATTTTTTATATCGTATTTAGCTTACCATTATTAATTGTCATTATTCGAACAAAAACGCAAAAATATTTATTAAAGTCTTGAGAAGAAAGTGGTTTAAATACCCTTCCATTTCAAATTCAGTCTACCTTTTTTTAATACTTTTTTCCTTTTATTTTGTTCAAATTTTAATTGCAAGTTATTCCTAGCAGTTAAGTTATCGATCACTTTCTATATGACATATAAAAAAACATCATAATTTCTTCATATCTTAACTTCCCCCTTTTCCTCTCTCCACAGATGTACGGTGGCATGCGTGGCATTAAGGGTCTCGTTTGCGAAACCTCTGTTTTGGACGCCGATGAAGGTATCCGTTTCCGTGGTCTCTCCATTCCTGAATGCCAAAAGGTATTGCCCAAGGCCGAAGGCGGTGACGAACCATTGCCTGAGGGTCTCTTCTGGTTGTTGCTTACTGGCGATGTACCAACTAAGGGACAAGTTAAGCAACTGTCCAAGGAATGGGCCGAACGCGCAGCACTGCCACAACATGTTGTGACCATGTTGAACAACTTTCCCACTACTTTGCATCCGATGTCGCAACTCGCATGCGCCGTCACCGCGCTGAATCATGACAGCAAATTCGCCAAGGCCTACTCAGACGTAAGTTGTACAGTTGCTAGAAATGACATACTCACATCTCGGCTAACTCTTTTTCCTTTGCTGTGTCATTGCAGGGCGTGCACAAGTCCAAGTACTGGGAATACGTGTACGAGGACAGCATGGATTTGATTGCTAAACTGCCCGTCGTTGCCGCAACCATCTACTGCAACACCTACCGTGGCGGCAAAGGCTCCAAATCGGTTGATTCCAGTCAGGATTGGTCAGCCAACTTCGTCAAGATGTTGGGCTATGACAATCCCAAATTCACCGAATTGATGCGTCTCTACCTGACCATTCACAGTGATCACGAAGGTGGCAATGTCTCTGCACACACAGTGCATTTAGTTGGTTCCGCCCTGAGCGACCCCTATCTTTCCTTCGCCGCTGGCATGAACGGCTTGGCTGGTCCATTGCACGGTTTGGCCAATCAGGAAGTGTTGGTGTGGCTACACAAATTGCAAAAGGAATTGGGCGCCAACCCATCTGAAGATCAATTGAAGGACTTTATCTGGAAGACCTTGAAGTCGGGACAGGTAGGTTTAATCACAGAAGTTTAAAAGCATCGATATACATTTTCTTTAGCTGCCATGTGAATTTTGTACTCACTTTTTACTCTGTTTGCCCTTAGGTTGTGCCCGGCTACGGTCACGCTGTGCTCCGCAAAACCGATCCACGCTACACCTGCCAACGTGAGTTCGCGCTCAAACACCTGCCCGACGATGATCTCTTCCAACTGGTATCGAAAATCTACAAGGTCGTGCCACCAATTCTCACCGAAACCGGCAAGGTCAAGAACCCCTGGCCCAATGTGGACGCTCACTCTGGTGTGCTGCTCCAATACTACGGCATGAAGGAGATGAACTACTACACCGTATTGTTCGGCGTTTCGCGCGCTCTCGGCGTATTGGCTTCATTGATCTGGGATCGTGCGTTGGGTCTGCCCATCGAGAGACCCAAATCGTTGTCGACCGACCTCTTAATGAAAATGGTGCAGAAGTAAATGGAAAAGGGTTTAGAAGCGCGGTAAAGCTGAGTTGGAAGTTGAGTGGGTGGCGAGACGCTAGAATGTGGAAATAACCAACAACTAAACTCAAACTGCGTAATAGTTTTATGGAAAAAGTAAATTAAAGAAAAGCAAATATTTTTTTGTTTTTTCACGAACAACAACAGCAACAACGGCAACTGTGGAAATTTTCACGCAATACCAAATAGAGAGGAAAGCAACTTGCAACAACTACAACTACAACAAAAAACTAAACCGCAACCAACTTGAAACGCTTTTAATTTTAACTTAATTATTATTACTTTTAAGCGGACAGCGCGTGTAGAAACAACAACACAACAACAAGAACAACTAAATAACATCTACAAAACAGCAACAAACAATTAGCAATAACAACTGCTAAGGAAATTCTACTTATGATTTAAGTTAGCCACGCCCAGCGCTGGCCTGATTTAAGTAGAAAGAAAATTTAAAAACAATTCACTTAAATAAACATATTAACGTAAAAAGTGGATTTCTTTTGATAAGAATATTCGATCAATTAAAACATAAATAAAAAAGTATGATATTAAATTACTTTAAAGCAAATAAATAAAAAAAAATTGTTTGTTTAAATTAGCGCAACGTACTGGTCTATCACCAATGTCGCAAATTTCACCTGCATATAAAGCGACGCATTAGTTGTATATGTACATACATATATAACTGCATACATATAAAATTACATATATTATGACGTGTATAATATACAAGTATCTTGTGAAACGGCATTATTACTTTTTGAGTTGTTGCAATTCAATGAAATAAAAACATACATACATAAATAATTGTATTCGAGAATAAGTGAAAAAGCTACATACAATAAAGAAAAACCTGAAAAAAATACGGAAAAAATGCTTTTAGTTTGCACTAAAAAGATATAAGATTATTAAAGCGAAGATTAAGCGCTGTTTGCAGCTGTCAAGAAAAACGAAAAATTCGTATAAAATGACGCACACGAAATGGAAAGAAAATTTTCTTCTAACAAAATTTCTTAAATCAGTTTGCAGCGCTCAAGAAAAAATGCGCGTATATTTATAGCTTGAAGAAAATGTTCAGCATACAAATTACTTCTTCAAGCAAAAGAAATAGTGAAATAAATTTTTCCTGAGAGCTGCAAACAGCACTTTAATGAAGAAAAAAAGGCCATATACGAAACAGTAAAATATCTAAATGAAGAGCAGAGCTTAAAAGGCTATAAAGTTTCCTAATTAGGAGCAACAAAAACATACATATATGGCTAGCTTACAGCGAAAAGTCGCTAAGTCCATTTATAAAAAATTTGCAGAAGTGGGAAAAAAACTTTTTATACTCCACTTTTTTCAATTATATTGCAAAACTCTGAGTATTTGAAGCGAAGCAAAACTCCATACGAAACAGAGGTATTCGATGTTAATTAAACGATTTTGTAAAATTTTGAACCTATCGAATTACCTTTGCCTCTTTTGGATAAATCCAAATGTCTTTCAATCAATTTAAACACTAATAGCCAGTTTTACGAAAGCAATTTAAGTGAAAATTTCCTTTTTTTTATTTGAATTTCATTTGAGAAGTGATAGAATGGAAAAAATCATGTTCTACTTAAATTGCTGGTTAAACCGGCTGTAAGAAATAAAACAAGTACTTTCATCATTTTGGAAGTGATGCATTTTTAATTTCTCTTGCTTCCCATATCAAAATACGAGTTTGCACAAAAAGGGGCCTAACAACTTTTCACGCTAAGCTAGCTACGTGCTGTGCTTATAAAAGCGAAAAATTCACACGCAATCAAGTGTACAAAAACGCTGAAATTTTGCGAAATTTGCATATTTAAAACGCAATCCCTTTTTGAATTTGGCGTAAGTCGTTTTTTTTTCATCTCAGCTTGGTTTTCGTTATGTTATACGAGTACTAAGTTCAGCTAAAAATTTACATATTTTTGCTGCTCTACTTTGTCATTTATGCTAACTTTTGCACTCCATTTCGTTCATTTCATTTCTCATATTTCCACATATGGCACTAGTCGCTTTCCATATTAATCTTTGTTGTATTTGCATTACACCACCTAAACTCCTCTAATATCCTACCCACCTTTCCAATAATTCGAGCTTTAATATCTGCTTTTTGAACTTTCTAACTACTAACTAACCAAAAAAATAACAGGAACCGTAATTTAACCGTAAAAATTTGATTTCTATTTTTTCAGTCAAATGTAATCATTGTTTTATGATTTTTATTTTTTTGATCAAATTTAATTGTTATTTTGTGATTTATATTTTTTCAATCATGAATAATCGTTAAATTTGGATTCATACTTTTTCGATCAAATTTGATCGTTATTAATGATTTGTATTCTTTCGATCAAATTTAATCGTTATTTTGTGATTTAAATTTTTTCGATCATAAAAGATTCAAGGCCAGTAGGCAGCTCTTAAGAAAACGGTTAAGAAAAAATTGGCATTATTTCGTGTGTGTGTCCAAGGAATTTCGACATCTGATACTTCACCAGCTTTGAACGGGCATATATTTTTGTTGCAAGCATGGGTTGCTTTGTGCTATTTTCTCACAAAAAACTTTAGAAAACCGTAGTAGAAAGCGTAGAAAATTTCTTAAGAACTGCGTACTGCCTCAAGAACATTTTATTCAAGAAAATTTCTTAGGCATTTTTTTGCTTGAGAGCTGCATACTGGCCTTGAAATCGGTCATAAATCAAGCAGACTAAGTTATAACGGTTAAAAATTATCGAAAAAAATGGAAATCCAAAAAAAAATTACTTTTTGATCGAAAAATAAAAATCATAAGATAAGGGTTAAATTTTACCGAAAAAATAAAAATCCCAATTTAATGATTATTCTTGAATGAAAAAATCAAAATCACAAATTAACGATCAAATTTTACCGAGAAAATAATAATCCAGGTTTAACGATTATTCTTTATCGAAAAAACAGAAATCAAAATATTTTTGATCGAAAAATAAAGATCATGATACTTAACGGTTATTTTCGGTCCCTGCAAAAAAAATAAAACGGAGAAAAAACACTCTTGGGTGTTTTAAATCGTACAATAACTATGTATAAGAACATTTTAATACATACATACATAAATATGTATCAAAACATTTACTTAGCGTTTTACTAAGCTAAGATTTAAAGAAAGTAAAAATTTAGTTGCATGTAGCGGAAAAATACTAATAAACATTTAGACATTTATGTGTTATTAAAATTGCTGACTAATAAAATGAAATGCATATTTGGGTATAAACAAAGAAATGAGAAATTCAATAAATTCGAATACGTTTTGCTGCCCTAACGAAGTATTCTACAAAAACTGTTTCACTAAATCGTTGTAGCCTTCTGGGTAAGTATGAGCTATTAGCTGACAGCAGAACACTGCGAAACATTTTATTTTTCGTCAGATTATAAGCTTCGTTGTGAGGGTGACAAGTGAAAAGAGCCTTCAAATCGATATCTCCGGGTAGACAACCATCCGTAGACGTGAACATTTCGCAACGACAGAAAAGTATGAGGTAGCATGAATAATGAAAAAATTATCAAAGTTTTGTTAAAGCGAAAAAGCATTGCAGAGCAAAAGCGGAAGGTATTCGCAACGTCTTTTCTTATGATTTATCAAAGAACTGGTTAAAAACTAGCAGGCATCCAACTACTAAATATTTTTTTGGTTAGGTTAGGTTAGGTTAGATTATTGTGGCAGATTCCACAAGGGACTCACTTAGACATTAATTAGATTGTCCATTGTGTTACCACATTACGAATTTCTTTGAACGGTAACTACAGCTTATCTGTGCTTAAACTAACACAACAAAGTTCCAAACAACAAAGTTCCGCAGGCAGCTGATGCCCACTTCGGAGAGCTTTTCGGGAGTGTTGATGAAATGCACACCGATTGCTTAAATTGTAGTCTTGCGGATGCCGGGCAGCTGAGAAGGAAATTCTGAGATGATTGCACTTTGTCTTCCAGACAGCCGGCCAGAAGGAACTTTGCATGTCGGGGTTTTCGCCCAGCGCTCGCTGAGCCGACTGGTGAGCCCATCTGTCCAGAAGCAGGCCGCAGGTTGCAAACGGAACTCCTATGCCCTCCCTGTCCGCGGTGATGGCCTCGAGCGTGCCTTGTCTAGCCAATTTTTCAGCCCTGCAATTTCCAGTGATGTCCCTGTGTCCTGTAACCCAAATCAGCTTGATTTGGAAGTACTCCGAGGCGGTTGGGAGAGAGGTCAGGCATTTCCCGACCAGTTTCGATCGTACCATTAGCGATCCCAGCGCCCTGATTGCCGCTTGTCTATCATTTCATTTCATTTCATTTCATTTCATTTATTCAATTGAGTCTATGGTTACAATCATGAACTTAAACTAACTAAAAACTAAGAAGAAAACAAAAATACAAGCTATTGGTAATAAGATATAAGTGTTGAGAAAAAAAAATAGATCTAGGAAGGGCGAAGTCTAAGTCTATGCTTATAGAGATGCTGTTTAACTCATTAAGAGCTTTTGTAATGGGAGCAAAATTAAGGTAATTTAATTTTTGACTTTTACATAAAACGGAAGATGAAAGCGCAGTGCTCTGTGGGGAATATTTACCCTCCTAGTCGGCAAAAAATTGGTGCATAGACAATCGGCTGCTGCTTTTACAGCGGTCACCTCAGCCTGAAAGACGCTGCAGAGAGCCGGCAGTCTGAACATAAGATCTATTGAGAGCTCCTAACAGTAGACACCTCCTCCAGCTCTCCCGTCCAGCTTCGATCCGTCCGTGAAGATATTTATTGGACCTCTATTCCAGAGAATGCCATTGCCATTCGCCCCTTGGAGGGATTTGCGTGGAGAAGGATCCGTGTGGGCTCAGCCTCGGAACGCTGCAATTTTTTTTGGTTAGAATCTAAATAATTCTCTTCTGATGGCAAATAAACTAAACGACTTTATTTTGTTAAGCAAGAAAAAACAATATTATCTGCTTTAGATATCTTTAAGGTAAAACTACTGGAAAAAATTTGCTTGATATTTTTATTCAAATGTACTATTGAACCTGAAAATTCCCGAAAAAATCTTGAAAAGTCCTGTATGTATGTATATGTATGACGTGAAATCACGAAAAATACCGAAAGATCTCGAAAACCCCCGAAAAAGCTCGTATAAATTCCGCAAGTCCCAAAAAAACAAATACTAGAACTCCCGAAAAAAATTTCCAATTTATTCGGTATTAAAGAGGAGTTCCCGAAAATTCCACAAAATTGTCAAAATATCTCGGAAAAAAGTCTTGAACGTTAGCATAAAATATCAAACCTGAAAATTGTCGAAAAATCGTGAAAAGTGCTGCCGAAACACGTCGAAAACCCCTGAAAAATCTCGTAAAACTCTCGCAAGGCCCCAAAAAAATTACTAAAACTTACGAAAAAATCTTCAATTTATTCCTGGATTGTTCCAAAAAACTCCGAAAATTCACAAAACATTTCATTTTTTTATCAATGCCAAGTCCCAAAAATATCGAAATTTTCACTAAGTTGTTAAAAGAACGCCGGAAAGATCTAAAAATCTCAAAAAATTCTAAACGGTTCTGTAAAATATCAAAGAATAACAAAATTCTGAAAACCCCCGAATAATCGCGAAAGATTTTATTTTTTTAACTATATCTACCTAAAAAAATAAAAAAAAAACGTTACGAAAAATCCTTAATCAAAATTTAAGTCCCAAAAATCTCGTAAAGTTCAACAAAAAATATGTCGAAATATTCCAAAACGAATCGGAAAAATTTCGAATGGTCCCCTAATATACCGAATAAACCGTAAAGTAAACCTCAAGATAAGCCCAAAAATCATGAGACAATCTGAAAAACCTCAAATTATTTAATTTTTGCTAATGCCTAAAATAGTAAAAATTAAAAGTTGCGAACAATTTCGAAGAGAACGAAAAATGTCAAAAAATCGCAAAAAATCACGAACGGTTCCAAAAAAATATAAAAAATTCACGTAAAAACGCTAAGAAAATCTCGAAAAATTCCTAAAATCCCTGAAAATTCACTTATAATTTCATTTATTTTCACGATGCATGAAAAAACAAGAATAAATCACAAACACCCAAAAATCTCTACAGTTCAACAAGAAATTAAAGATCTGGCTGGGGTCAATTCTCGTTCTATGGAACGGTGAAGTGAAATGGAAATATGTATTCAAATTTAGGGAAAATTTGAATTTCTCACTTTATCATTTCATCGATCACTTTAAGCGGTTCTCGATCATTAAAGAAAATTATATTCTTTATCAAAAGAGAAATAACTTTGTGAAAAAACTTTTGACAGTGAAAACTTTTTGGCAAATAAATTTATTTTAATTTGACAACAGAATCGCAATTTTATGCTGAAGCGATAAAAAATGTTTTCACTTCGCACTTCGCTTTGAGCCCATTTTTATTTAAGTTGTACTAAATTTAAGCCGAGAAGTACGGGATCGCGCCAATGTTCTGGATTTTCCAACGTCGTTTTGGCTTCGTTTGGTCGTTTCCGGTTATGTTTCTGTTAAATGTCACTTTTCTTCCAGCTTCAGCGACATCTACACGTGAAGTTGTGAGCTGCATTCCAATTTACCGATTCGGTTAGTCGGCACAGCAGCGCAACAGCGGCTGGCAGTGCAGGTTTGTATAAAATCCAAAGTCGACTTTTCCATCCCTATATTCCATTATTTCAGCCGCCAGTGAAAATAAAAGTGATAAAAGTAGCAATCTAGCATAAATCATGGTTTACGATCTGAAAAAAGAATCGGATGTTAAGGAGTATATAGAGAAATTGGGCATCGAATATCGTTTCGGTTGTTATTCGGAGAAGAAACCTGAGGGTAAGCACTTACATGACGAGCTGCATGCTGCATGCAGAAAAAAGCATACAAAAACCGCCTATGCAATCACTTGCCTACACACGTACGCTCTTGGGTGCAAGGGTGGCAGGGGGCTCATAACCTCCTCATTGTCGTAGCGCCTGTTTCGCAAGCGTTTGCAAAATATCAGTTGTCTACATAAATCACTCAAATTGCATGTAGTAACGTACAATATTTACATTACAGTTTGCCATTTGCTCGGTGACTACTTGGAGGGCATTAAGAAAGACTTCGAGAAGGCGGCTAAAGTATACAAATCCACATGTGATGATTATGGCTATGCAAAGTCCTGCTTCAAATTCGGTAACTATAGCTTTTTGGGTAAAGGCAAGAGCGGCAGCAAGGGTGATCCCCGTAGCGCATATACATATTACGAAAAAGGCTGCCAGCTAGACGATCCAGATGCTTGCTTACATACAGGACTGCTGCTGGTGTCACGTTCCATGTATAAAGAAATCGACCGCAATGTGCCGAAGGTGTGTAAAAGGTTTGAATGGTTGGTTGGCTTTGCGAAGGAGGTGCTGTTGAAGGGGGTTTTGCATTGAAGTATAACAGTTTCTATGAAGTATATAGATATGTAGTTTTGTAAACAACACACTTGTGACATAACACTAACGATATGTATTACTAAACGTACATTATTGCCACGACAGTCGGTTCTACGTAACCGGAACGACCCAGGTTCATATCTAGCCGAGGACTGTTCCCAAAAATCTTTGGATAATTTGTATGCGGTGGTAACTTTTGTAGAAGAATGTGATTGTGGCTTAGCTTATCGAAAAAGTGGCATTTTCTGCAGAAAATATCTAGGTATAAGCACAGCGCTAGCAATAATTACTACTATTCTTCTGAAAGAAAACTTCATATTAACGAAGTTGGTAGTCTATAACTTCTCTCTAATTTGTCAAATTGCCATAGTTGAAAGCCTCCCTCCTTCCCATAATGAACAACAAGACTTGACTATAGCTGCAGGTTGTAGGAAAAGCAACGATTGGCACGCATGTTGTTGTTGTTGTTGTAACCGCATACAAATTCCCCAAAGAGTTTTTGGGGAATGATGCGGGAGTGACAGTCCTTGGCCAGATATGAATCTGGGTCGTTCCGGTTACGTAGACCCGACTGCCGTTGGAACGAGGCCATTGGTTTTTATACCATTATTAAGTTCTTATTTTAATTGATTCTTTTTTTTTAAGAATTCATACATTATCCGCTTAATTTCCCCACTAATCATTATAAATTTCCTCTTACTCTTTCAGGGCATCGAGTTCCTATCAAAAAGTTGCGACATGAACAATGCCACCGCCTGTTTCTACCTCTCCGGCATGCATATATCCGGTGTGCAGAAGAAACCAGAAACGTCTACGCAACTCAACGTGCCTGATGCTAATAAAAAGTCTGCG
>JAPVRG010248591.1:0-10577 GCA_029783565.1 Rhagoletis cerasi
CCGATAGAACTGATTACCAGACACAATCCAAGGGGACGACGTGTGATCACTGTACTTTGGTATCATCGATGGCCAGATCATTTTCTTTGCTGTTGACCGTCTTTTACTAGACTGAGATAGTATATTTTTGAGTCAGATGTATTGAGAATGAACGAGCTATATTCTCTCTTAATGAGATAGGTAAGTTTGTAGAAGATTAATGACACCCCAGCGGCTCTTTTAAATTTTAATTCATTTATATTAAATTTTTTAGTGCGAAGTGCAAAGAAAGAAGCAATTTTGAAGAAAATTGGTTCTCCTGTTGCTGTTAATGAATGTTGCACAATACAAGCTAGTTGAAAACAATTATAGGGTTTCGCTAAAACGAAAAAAGTTCCATAAAAAAAATTGAAATTTTATAAAAAATTGTTCCCCAATATTAAACTTTTTTTTTTAATTTTTAGACAAATTCTAGATATGCACCTTTATAGCCTATTATATTTTAGTTAAATAAGGTGCGCGTAAGGATCGCGTTGATTTTTAATGATTTTTTACGTAAAAGAAAATACCCTGCACCGCCAGAAAAAAATTATGAAAAAACAACGCGAATTCCTAGCCACTTGAAACTTGCACTTTATTTTGATAGAATTCAATGGGCTATAAAACTGCAAACCTTAAATTAAAAAAAATTACTTCTAATAAAATTTTTTTTATAACGTTTAAAATTTGCTTGTGCAATTTCTTTTCGTTTTAGGAGAACGCTATAATTTTTTCAACTGGGGTTTATTATGTAACATTCCTTAGCAGGAACAGGAGATTAGATTTTTTTTCAAAATTGGTACTTTCTTACCGTTTTTCACTAAAAATTTAATATAAACAAATAAAAATTTAAAAAAGTAGCTCCTCAAACCTCTTGAGAATTTAATTATCTTTCTTTTCTTTTCTCACAAAAAAATTGAAAATCCGTCAGTAATAATTTTTATTTAAATCTATACAAGTGATATACTTTTGCAAAGGGCGCATCAATACCTTTCGAACGGTAGGTTGCTCGCGTCGATTAGATGATTTTTTCAAAAGATATTGACAAATAACTGCGAAAGGTACCAAAAAACACGTTTTTCGAAAAAATTTCGAATTGCTTCTTTGAAAAAAAAAATTGGGTTTTGTTTTCATATTCAGCGACCCAAAGTGAGCCTAGAAAATACTTTTTAAAAAGGTTAATTTTTCGTGTAAACTACTGTAATTATAGGCTGTAAACTTTTTTGAATAAAAAAATTTCGCGTTTGCACCACTGTGCGCAGTACTGTGTTTCTTCCAATTGTTTCCATTCTGTTTCATTACATTTTATTTAATTTCATTTCATTCATTTCCATGCCATTTCTTTTCTTAGTTTACATTATACTCCATCCCGTTCCATTATATCCATTTCATTCTATTCCATTCCACTCAAATCATTTAATTTCCCTTACAGTTTATCCAATTTCATTTCATTTATTTTATTTAATTTCATTCCATCTAATTTCATTTCATTTTATTTCCACTCAAATCATTTCATTTCCCTTACAATTTATCCAATTTCATTTCATTAATTTCATTTGATTTCATTCCATTTCATTTCATTCTATTCCACTCCCTTCTGTTAGAACGCGCAACAACATAAAAAATTCAGAGAGGAATTGCAATCTATGAAAAAATTTAGTGATTAAAATAAACTGTTGATTGATATTATCGAACTGTCTTCTTCTGACCTCGAAAAATTTGACTAATTGAATTGCAAATTTGTATTGAAATTGGAATCACGCCTGAAGGCGAAAAGACTAGCAAAAATTCAGTTCGAAGCACATTGATTCCTTACAGGGATGGTGTTGGGCTTGCCCGTGACCGCATTTTTTCTAAGCAATACAATTCTCAATTACAGTAAATATATTTTAGGCGCTTCCGGCAGCTAATACTTTGAATGCAACAAACATATTTGCCATAGTATTAGTGCATTTTATATGCAATCAAATTTGAAGGCCTGATTGCAATTTCACTTTCATGCAGGTGGACACGCACAGTCACACGCACACACACAAACACACACGCAATACAGCATGATAAGGTGTCTGCACGCTACATTGGTCATTCCGGCGTACCTTTGTATGTACATACATATGTATGTACAATATAAGTTTGTATGTATGTAAGTGAGTAAGTATGAGCACACGCACGCGGAGGCGCGTCTGCAACAAAGCACGTGCGTGCAATGACTTTTATGGCGTCTATGTAAATATCAGTGAATGTACATTTGTATTGCCTAATGCATGTATGTATGTACAAATGTATGTATATAGGCTCCGTCTAGCTGCTTTATTGGCTCTAGGTTGGCGCGCAGCCCGTTTGGCCTAGTCATCGCTAGTCGCTGCTTAGTTATTTTTTATGGCCAAAACGCAAAGTAGCGTGTCCGAAAAAATCAAAGCAATGCTGGCGAAAAAGCGCTACAATAACAATAACAAAAATCAAAGCCATTTGTTTTCAATTTTAAATATTGTTTTTTTTTTGCAACTAAAAGTCAGTCAAAGAAACAAAGTCACGCATACAAATGCACGCAGAGGCCTACTAAGTCACGCACGCACGCAGGCGCAGACATTTCAGTGCACGCGAGTATGTACCCATCTGCTGTGCGTACATAT
The DNA here is from genome assembly GCA_029783565.1 of Rhagoletis cerasi. Classification (NCBI taxonomy): domain Eukaryota; kingdom Metazoa; phylum Arthropoda; class Insecta; order Diptera; family Tephritidae; genus Rhagoletis; species Rhagoletis cerasi. The sequence goes on from JAPVRG010248591.1 coordinate 2,652, forward strand.
GTATGTATGTATGTAAGCATATTGGCATGCCTCCGGAGACAGTTTTTTTAATCGCACTTGTTTTCGCGCCTACTCCACTTTTTACTACCACTGACTGAATTTACTACCATTTCCTACTACAATTTCCTACTAGTTTCATTGCGGTTGTTGTTGTTGCTGCTGAGTGCAATTTTGCATGTTCACTCAGTAATTCATTCATATCTTCATTCAATTACTACATATACACTCGTTCACCTTTGCATTCATTCATTCATTATACTCACATTTATTCTAAGGTTCTGCTGCATGCCATGTTGTTCGTGTGCTATATTTTCAAGTGCAATGTTTGTTGCAATTTTGCATGTCGTCGCTTATTTTTTTTCTAATTCATTTAACTTGTTCGTGTACGTGCGTGTTGTTGTTGTTGTTCCAGCTGTTATCCTTATTTGCGTGCTTTGTTTGTATGCGTGCGTGCATTAGCGGCATTTTGGCATTTAATTTGATTGTCTGTCTGCCGGTCTCTCCATATATGGCATGTGATTTAATACAAATTTAGGTATAAACATGTGTGGATATTTGAAGCAGTGCGTGCCTAAATGCACACTACATTGTTGGCGTTTGCTTTATGCTTTCATTTGCATATGTGTACATGAGCTACGTATTTGATTATGTGAGTGGGCGTGCGTGCGTGCACCGTTCTTTCGATTTTCAAAAATGAGGTGCCAAAGTAAAGGACTTGACCTGAAGCTGTGTAATAAGGCTTTACTTTTTGAAAAGCGTTGCCACCCTTTAAAAAATTTAATTCAAATTATTTAAAAAGTTTAGTCAATTATAACAAAATGGGTCTCAATCGAAATGGGTGTGAAAAGGCGCTATTTCTTAACTATATACATGTAGAAGGGCTGCCACCTGTTTAAAAAATTAAATTCAATTTTAATTAACGGACTTAGGCAATTGAAATATGTACCACAATACGAAAGAGGTTTACAAACATTGGCAACGTATTTTGAGGATGGTTACCACATTTTTTAAAAGTTCAGTTCAATTAAATTATTCACAAGTTATATGGAATACTGAAATATGGATATCAAACGAAAAAGTGTTGAGAAATCTTTGGTTTGAACATTAAGGCCCACTTGCACAACAGCGAGTTATCTTTTTAACACAGGGTTAATTTGAAAACTTGTCAAAAATGTATGAGTTTAACCCCTCAATAGAGCTTAACCCTGGGTTAAAAAGATAACTCGCTGTGGTGCAAGTGGGCCTAAGAATATTTTTGAGGCGTTTGAAGAGAGTTGCCACCTGCTTAAAAAGTTAAATTCAAATTATTTAATACGGTGAATGAATTATTAAAAGATGAGTATGAATTGAAATGGGTTTGAAAGGGCTATACTTCTGAACTATATTTAGGTGGGTTGCCACATGTTTAAAAAATCAAATGCGACTTGAATTAAGGCAATTAAGCAATTAAATTATGGGTATTATACGAAAGACATTCGAGAAGTTTTTAGCTTGAAAATATTTTTGAAGAGGGTTGTCACCTGTTTTGAAAGTCGTCAAATAATACACAGTTTACACCAAATATTTTAATATGACTGTCAACCGAAAGAGTGTTAATTAATTTTTAGTTCGAATTTTTAGAATATTTAAGAGTTGTTTGAAGAGGGTTGCCACCTGCTTAAAAAGTTTAATTATAATTATTTAGTACGTTAAATTAATTAACAAATGATGGATATCAATCGAAATGGATTTGAAAATGCTTTATTTCTAAGCTATAATAAGTAGGATTGCCACCTGTTTAAAAAATCCAATTCAACTTAATACATCAGTTAATTGAAACATGTAACACAATTAGGTATGTCAGTGGCAAAAATTCATCGATGTTTTTCCTCGAATCGATGCATCAAAACTTACATCGATATTTGTCGATGCATCGGAGGGCGTCCATCGATACATCGATACGCATAGAGTTATCCCACACTATGGAAATAAAACAAAACCAATTTCAAACAATTATACAAACTTTTATTTTGATGTACTTACATTTTCATATACTATGGTGACTCATACAAGTGTTCACGTGTTGAATTTCTTTAAATATTCACGTTTTTAAACTTATATTTTTTATTGTTTTTTATAAAAATATTGTTCATATTTTAACCAAAATCATGTATAACAAAATTTAAAACTTTATAAAATATGTAGAAAAATTCAACAAATTTTCATCAATATTTTGAACTTTTTAATATGAGTCTTAAGAACATTTTTGGGTATGCAGTTTTATAGCTCATAAAATTTTGTAAATGTCCTAAAGACCCATATTAAAAAGTTCAAAATGTTGATCAAAATTTGTTGAATTTTTCTAAATTTTGTATAAAGTTTGAAATTTTGTTTTACATGATTTTGGTTAAAGCATGAACAATATGTTTATAAAAAAATTTCGAAGCCATCTTGCTTTCTTTGAATTTCAGACAAAGAAGCAATGTTTGGCGGTTCGATGTATTAGAGATGTCAGTTTACATAAAACATCGATTCATCGAGTGGACAATTTTCGACGCATCGATGTATTTCGACATCTCTTATCACAATGCCAGACGAAATATATTCCCAATGTTTTCACCTAATAAAATGTAGGCGCACATATGCATATATTTATATGTATGTAAGCACATGAGTATACATTTAAACATATCTGTATTATAGAATTTGAAATCAAAATTACGTCGGCACAATTTAAGTCTAATGCAGACAAACGTTATTATAGTGTTTATGGCGTATAATTGACGCAAAGTGGTCTGGGTTGTTTATGCCAAAATTAATGCACATATACACACAATACACACATTCATACACATGTATGGCATATGCATATGGATGCTTACGGAATATTAGCACTCAAATTGCACTATGCTTGTTTTTTTTTTGTTGGTGAGCTTTTATTGCACGCACAATAAAGTTCACAATCGGCGCTTAAAAGCGATTCGCGGAAATTTTTTTCCAAAAAACTACAAATTTTTTTGATGATTTTATGAAGCATAATTTATGCGGAAACAGAAAGATGAAAATGAAAAGGGATTGAGAAAGGTTTAAAATATCATTTTGCAAACGGTAAAAGTGGCAGTAATAAACTTTTTTGCACAAAAGAAATTAAAAGTGCTAAATATTTATAATACATGCGAATTAAATCGACATAGGTAACACTGTGCGACAAAATAAAAAAAAAAATTCTAAACACAAGAAAACATCAATGTACTCAAAAATTTTTTTTCAAAAACTAATGTTCCAAATTTTGAAGAATATTTAAGAACACAATTTTAAAAGGACATTTTCAATACCTGTTCAATTCTACAAAAAATTTTTTCATTTGTCAGGCATATTTTTATTCTACATTGCACTGAATTTTGTAAATAATTTTTTGAATTAATTATCTTTTTAAAATTAAAAAAACCCTGACGTCGAACAAAAAAACTAAAAACGCAGTTTTACTATATTTTGCTCCTACTTTCGCTAGTATATTGATTTTTGTGTGTGTGGAAAATTGACTGTCGCATGGTGTAATCATTCCGCAGTGCTCCATGAAATTTTTATTAAAATGAGTGCTGTTTTAAATTTGCTTTCAGCTACGAGGGGAGGTCTAAAAGTTCGTGGAATAGAAAGGCTGTAAGTGAAATAAAACCATTAATTTTTTTTCTCTTCAATATAATCTCCCTTAATCTGAATACATTTATTAATTATTATTAATTTTTCTAAACCGTCGAAACAATTTTTTTTTCTTTCGCCTCAAAATTAGCCAAAATCGCTCCCTTGCCCTCATTGTCATCGGAAAATTTTCTTCCCCTTAACTATTTTTTAAAATTTAGAAACAGATAAAAGCCACATGGGGGGCCAGGTCTGGACTGTAGGGTGGGTGAGCCAACGATTCGAAGCCATGCCTGTGCAAAGCAGCCATTGCAACTCTGCTCTTGTGAACCGGCGCGTTGTCTTGCAAGAGCAACACACCCTTGGACAAGTTTCCTCGATGTTTTTCCGTTAGCCTCCTTTAATTTTTCTAATATGGTTGCGTAGTATTCTCCCTTTTCTTTATAATCGATGGGCAATATTCCCTCACAATCCCAAAAAACAGTAGCCATACATCTTCCTGCCGACTACTTTTTCGGGGGTGGTGTGCCCTTTTTATGACATTACATGGACTCCTGTTACGACTCAGGCTCAAAGTGATGAGCCCATGTTTCATCTTCAGTGACAATCCGCTCCAAAATCTGTGTAGGTTCATTTCCACACAACTCTAAAAATTGCTTTGACGTGCCCAGATAACTGTTATTCCTTCAGATGGGCATCTCAACTACAAGTTTTTCAACTTTTTCCGCGATATCTTTTGTGGTTGCCTCGACGGGCCGTCCAGAGCGGGGGCCGTCTTCAATCGACTTCCGGCCTTGTTTAAACAGCCCATGCCATTTATAAATCATTGATTTATCAGGGAACTGTTCACCATAGACGGTTTTCATTTAATTTAAAGTAGTTTGAGCATTTTTTCCTTGCTTGGTGAGGAATTTTATCATGGCACGGTGTTTGATTTTCTCCATAGTTTCTGTTTACTTCCAGATCGACTTGTTTAACAGACTATTCGTAAACGAATGACGAATCCTCACTTTTGGACCTCTCCTCGTACAAATAAAAATCTCCTCGAAAATGTTCAAAATTGTGTCAGTCTAAATACCATTTATTTGGTACTAGTTACAAACGTTCCATAATAAATTTATAAGTTTTTAATTTATACTTTAATTAAGACAAAGGAATGTAGGTAAGAGGTTCATACATTTCAATAATTATCCTGATACCAAAAATTATGTGCGCACTTTTTGTCAACTTGGTCAGTTCGTCAGCTGTTCTTTTGATGTTGTGTCTAGTTTTTTTCTTTTGTTTTTCTTTGTGCCGTTATTATTGTAATCAACTTTAATTGACATAGTAATTTAGTCTCGTAATGTGTCATTCACTTTTGAAGTTCTACATATGTACATACATATGTATATGTGTATGTAGTACCTCAAACTTACAGTAAAGGCATACATACATAGTGTGATAATGGTAAGTATTTATGTACCTGAGGATGTAATAAGAGAAAGATTGTACTGCAAGGTATATAGTAGAACTAGTAGTGCCAGCTACTCTGGAAATTCGACCGATTTTCTAGTGTTTTCTAAACAACCCAAGCCTGAAGCATTTTCCAACCAGTTTCGAAACCATAAAAGCTCTCTTTGAAGAAGCAGAAAAATATAAATAAACAAAAAAAAAAGCACGAAGCAAAACAAATTGTGAAAACATAAAAACTCTCCTCAAAAAAACAAAAACAGAAACAAAAAATAAAAAATAAAAAAATTAATGCGTTTGGGCCACACTACTAAAGTGAAACTTCCTTCGATTCATTTCTAGTCCCTATCAGATTGCAAAAATTTGTTTTAAGCTTAAAATTAACCGTATCCCTAGCCCTAATCTTCGTCTTTATGAGCGTCTTCGTATTCGACTTTGTCTTCGTATTCGCATTAATTTTCACTTTCGTAAAAGTATTCGTCTTCGTTTTCTTATTTCTGATCGTATTCTTATTCATGTTCGTTTTCGTATTCGTCTTCGGTTGGTCATCGTATTCGTATTTATATTCGTCTTCTTATTTTTGTTGGCCTTCGATTTTGTCTTCGTAGTCGTCTTCGTATTATTCTTAGCTTCTTTTTATATCTATTTGTGTTCGTACTCGTCCTCGTCTTTGCCTTCATATTCGTCTTGGTTTTCATATTCGTTTTCATTTTCGTATTGGTCTTCATATTCGTGTTCATCTTGTTTTCGTGTTGGTTGGTCTTCATATTCGTGTTCGATTCAATAAACCGACAATTTTCGATAACTATCAACAAATTTCTATAAATAATAAATATCGATAACTCGATAGTTTGAAAAAACTCGATACATTACGATGACTCGATAAATATTGATAATTCAATAAATAACGATGACTTCATAAATTTCAATAATTTTTTGACAAATTTCGATAATCCGATAAATTTTTATAACTCAATTAAGTTTTTGTGTCTCGATAAATTTCGATAACTTGATAATTTTCGAGAACTAAATTTTTGTCGACTGGATATATTTCTGGATTCTTATCGAAACTTTTCAATACATTTTCTTACCCTTTCAGTTGCCTTTATTCTTATGTACATACATAAACAAATGTACATATTTCACTTTTCACTTTTTGTCTTCACCGTTTTTGAGCATTTTTTCTTCATCTTCACATTTATCTTTATTGAAAAGTTTCATTCCAAATACGAAATAAAAAAATATGCGAAATCAGCTCAAATTGAACAGCTTGCAATAACTATACACAAAATTCGGGAATTTTTAAGCGGCGATTTTGTCCGTAATTTTCAACCATAAAAATTCTCCCCTTCTAGAGAAAATAGAGAAAATAGGCTTTCCAATGATGTTCTTGGTTTCTAAATCGGTGCAGTAAAATCGCGAAATGAACGACCATCTCAGGACTACTATTTCCATTGATTCATATGCTATATTTACGCTGCAGTTTAAAGCAAAAGTGATAATAAAAATGAAATAAAAACAAACAAAAAATATTTTTTTTTAGCAGAAATCTTGAATCATGCAAACTTGTTATTTCTACGATTTACTAAACGCTCTGCCATGGTTGCACACAAACGCAGCATCTCAGTTTGAAGTCGAGCAGTTGCAGAGAAAATGTTCTGTACTATCCTCAAACTCGAAGCAAGATGAAAGCAATGGGTCCATTTTTCGCCCTATGGATTGTACTATGCAATCAGTCCTATTAGGGATAGTAGCTCATTTCCTTTCTCTATGAGTAGTTGTCTTGTAGGTGTCGGTGTTGCGGCAGGGTATCTACTCAGATATCTGACGTACCTGACAATCTCCGCTATGCTTGGCTCTATAAATGGCTCTGGTCCAATTGTACGCAGTCAATTCGTTCCGGCCACAGCGTTCCGATACACACATGAGTTCAAGCTTGTTCCAATTTGCAACGGCTGTCCCGGCCGACCCAAATTTGATTGTCATATCACCTTTAGCCAACTATCAAGTCAACTACTCAAAGATTTCCGATTCGAAAAACCGTTGTGATTAAACTTAGAGCAGTAAAGTCTAAGAAGTTAACCTTCAGATGCCAACCGGCTGTAGTTCCACAAATAAGTATTGGAGCCGCCCATATGGAAAGTTTTTACCGAGTTCCCAAAGAGTGTGTATGGATCTCTCCATTGCTTCCTTGTAGCTCAGATCAACGAGCCCCAGCCAAAAAATTAAGAAAATAATAAAAAAAAAGAAAATACATGAAACGGCCCGATTTTTTTATATTCAAAATTTATTTAAAAAAGGTGACACTTTTACCTGAACAATTTTTGCTTACGCTAGTTTACCCGAAAAATTAACCTTTGTAAAAAAGTATTTTCTAGTTTAACTTTGGGTCGCTGAACATGAAAACAAAACCCTGTTTTTCAAAGAAGCGTTTTCGAGATTTTTTCGAAAAACGTGTTTTTTGGTACCTTTCGCAGTTATTTGTCAATATCTTCTGGAAAAATCATCTAATCGACGCCAGCAGCCTTTCGTTCGAAAGGTATTGATGAGCCCTTTGCAAAAATATATAACTTGTGTATTATTGTAAATAAAAAAAATTAAAAAAAGTGATATTTAAGCTTTGTACCACTATTTTATTTTTTTAGGAAAAATTGGAAAAGCAACAAAGTCTAAGCGGTAGAAGTTATAACTGATATTTCGGGGATCACCACATCTCCTCATCAGACTTCTTTTTCTAGACTTCAGCAGGAATCGAACCCGCATCATCGATGTTCAAAGCCAGAAGCGCTAACCACGCAGCTGCTCTTGATAGGAGTAGGTTTTATAAGGAAATGGATAAGCAACAACAGCTTTCGGGGT
>JAPVRG010248597.1:0-11428 GCA_029783565.1 Rhagoletis cerasi
AGAATAATGTAAATACTCTCCAAAATATGTACATACAGACGAGTATATACATACAATCGCATTGTGGACGCACCAAAGAAGTAAAAACGTGTCCAATTCACTGTTTCCGCTAAGCATGCATTTTCGTAACATTGGCAGCCGCCATGGAAAGCACCAACAACAACAGTAATAACAAGCGGAAATGTATAAAATGATTACGAAAATGTTTAAAACAAAATCATAACAAAAACAGAGAGCGTTTAACTTTGCGACAAGGGGATGAAAATTGCAAAAATCAATTAAGTGAGAGCGTTAGGAAAAAATACCGCATCTATTGCCAGAAAAGTTTTAAGGAGAGAAAAAATGTACTGTTCACATGTACACACGTACATCGGTGCAATCATGTGTATTTACTTATCTTCAGTGGCTTTCAAATCGATTTTAGTATGCAAGTAAGTGGCCGCTAGAAATCGAAATTGATCCTTCATCATAAAAAGTGCTTTCAAATTACTAAAATCTTCATTCAATATATAAAAAATTAAAACATACACATACATATTTCTGTTATCGCTCCATCTTCTTCATTTTATGTCTGCCATATGGAAGAATTTGAATTGCTGTACAACATGTGGTATGAGTAATGTTAACTTCACTCATGCAGAAAGTTGCTCATACGCCATGTGGAATTAGGAAAGTTTGTACGTGATACATACATACATACATACTAATGCATGTATGTACATTCGTATTTGCATCAGTATTACCACGATATGTACATACATATATTTATTTATACGCATATGAAACATTTTTGAATTGCAATTCTCGCACAACTCTATTCTATATATGTACATATGTACATATGTATCTACATTAGAGCGGTCCAAAATTTTTTTCCGATAGGTTCCGGGGCTTCTTCCAAAATTTCTCCTCTTGCAGAAAGAGGTGCTGACACCAAACTTTACTTTTCTAAGTATGAATTTAGAGGATGCACTAGAAATATTAATATTTCACTTTATAAGTATTTTGTACAAACAATTGGTTAAGCAACCTAAGAACATTTCAAATTTAAATTAGGACAACAAATATTACAAGCCTCTGTTGTCATGGCAACAGCAGATTTTTATAAAAGATCACCAATATTTTCGTTTTTACTGAGATAAGTGAAAGAGTTTTAACTTTCTAATAATGCCATAGATACTCTTACAGCTAATTTTTTTTCCATATTTTAACATTTCAAGGACATTGATCCCCCTGCATTGCTAACAGTAGAAACTTCAAAATTGATATATGTATGTAGATTAGACTGTCCCAAAAAACCGAAGTTGTTTGTTTTTGACACATACCCCCTCATTTTATTGGTTTTATCTTAAAAAGTATCCGAATAAAATTTTATGCAATTCGGACCACGGCAACCCGTGCCGACTTGCAGTCAAAGTTATCAGAAAAAGCTTGGTGCAGTTCGCCTGTTTTGTTTATTTACTCGTTTTAAATCTGTATAATATGGTATAACTATACTCCCTACAGTATTAGCACATAATATTTAGTAAATCTGCGTTTTTGGTTTTTTACCTGGTAGTCAGGATTTTTTCCAAAGGACCATAAAGTACAATATATTTCTAAAAGTTTACACAAAATATGGAGATATGGGTATCAAACGAAAGAAGAATTTGAAACAAGATTAATTATAACTTTAATTTTCAATTATCCTTCTGGAACATGTCAAAAATGTCCTTTAAAAATATAATCCTTCAAATATTTTTAATTTTTAATGATTTTTGAAGAATCTTAGTTTAATTAAAATCCTATTAATATATATAAGGATATTAAAGGATACAAATTTTAAAGGATATTTTTCAAATTATTTAATTTGTTCCATAATCTACCCGAGAGGGCATGTCAAACACTAAAATATTTTATTTTGTTTATTTAATGTTATGGAAAGCATTTTTCTTAAAGGAGGGAAAGAATTTGTTATACAAGTTGAATTTAATAATTTAATGTTCATCGGAGATATTTTGTTGCCAAAAGTAATTTATGCTCAGCTCCTAAGTTTTGTTAATTACAAAGATATCTATCTTTTCCAGCAGAAAAATTTGTGTATCTCCTGAAAACTTGCAATTCTGAATATTTTTTAATTGGTGTGACAGGGCGTATGATGAATACAAAATTATTAAATTAAACTTTTCTACTACATTCCTTTTTCTTAAAAAAAAAAAATCCCTTACATAGTATTAAATAAACCAAATCATATCCTTTCTTATTTTGTATGTCCTTTCAGGCTGTTCAAGTGTTGTAAATCAGTACGATATGAAAATTATGTTTAGTTAAATTTGTTGTAAGTCATACGGAAGTACAACCATTATATCAACCCGAGAGGACATGTCAAAGATTAGAAACACTTTATTTTGATTATTTAATATTATGAAAGGTATTTTTTTTAAATGAGGAAAAAAATTTGTAATACAAGTTGAATTTAATAGTTTAATGTTCATCATACGCCCTGTCACACCAATTAAAAAATGTTTTACAATTGCAATCCTTCAGGACATACACAAATTATTCTACTAAAAAACATATCGTTTTGCAGTCTTGTAAAACACCCTTACAAAGGCCATGTATTCTTTCCATTAATTACTTTTTTCGATGTCCTTGCAAGAAATCCTTTCGTCCTATTAAAAATTTAAGGAAGCAGATTTACTAGAAATGCGTTCAAATATGGGAAACATTTCGAATTTATTGCATTTCCAAAGTTGTCATGGACGATTTGGCGGCCTTAATTTTAGTTACTAACTAAAACTTCAACTAAACGTCGGCACGGGTTATCGTTATCGTATGGCTATAAAACTTCATATATATGTTATTTAGGATAAAAAGCACAAACATAGAGGGTATGCATATCAAAATTTGCTAACAAGTTTTTTTCCATACATTCTTGGGACAGTCTAATGTACATATACACAGGTTAAGATACATACTATCTCAAATTTTCAAAGGTGTTAGATTAAATATTTCTAAGCGTTTTTGGATTTCCGTACTATTTAACTTTCATGTGCTCGGGATTGAAAACTTGCGTAGAGGGCCAGAAGTCTACATTTGTAGCAAGTATTAATTTGCAGGGAGAATCATTTAAACATATGAAAAAGCACAGCTACGCTAACTGTTATACTTGTGTGTACGTTTTTACATATTTATTTAAAAAAAAAAACAAATTTTGTTAAACACAAAAATAAGGTGAAAAAAATTAATTATTTTCATCGAGCAGCATTTACCGAAAGTATACGTGAGAACATGTGCGTCGCGCAAACTGCCATCTTGTTTGCCAAACAAAAATTCGTGTGTACAACATCGACCTAAATCACATATAAAAGTAATTAACTACAAAAAACTTATTTCGACATGCAGAAATCAAAAAATTTTGTGTTGAGTAAAAAAGTGATGTGCGACAAAAACCAAAAAATTTCTAAACACACGAAACAATACACTAACGAAACTAGGGGCAAAGTATAGTAAAACTGCGTTTTTAGTTTTTCTCTCTGACGTTAGGAGTTTTCTTAAAGGACTTTGAAACTTCAAGGATATGATTAGTACAAACAATTTTTCAAAAAGCTCAGTGCGCTGTAGAATAGCAGCATGATATAAAAAAAACATATTTTAGAATTGAAAAAATTAAACTTTTTGGTGCAGACGGACGAATAAAGTTAAAAGGACAATTTCAGTACCTTTTCGCCCTTGTGCGCCAAAAAGTTTTTTTTTTTTAATTTGACAGAATTTTACCTTTTGTTTGATACCCATAATATTATTCTACATTGCACTGCATTTTTTAATAATTTTTTGATTTAATCATATCCTTGGAATTTCAATGTCCTTTAAAAAAATTCTGGCGCAGAGAGGAAAACTAAAAAAGCAATTTTACTATATTTGGCGCCTAGTTTCAAGAGTGTATCGCCTTGTTTTTATGTAAAATTGACTGTCGCACGCAAATAATTTGTTTGTAGTCGTAATAGCCAAAACTGCTTAGAATTTATTTTCAGGAAGCTACTGAAAACCTCGGACACGGTTGTAGTGAAAATATTTTAATTATTAAAAATTTTCGGGAAAAGTGATACCGAGCACATGAAGGTTAATCAAAGTTAAAATAGCACAGTTTAAGTCCAATATCGATTATCTCCAAAATACGTAAAATGTGTGAATTTCAATGCGTTGCCAGTTGATTCTGAAATGAAAAGACCTGCTAAAATGAAATACAAAAGTAATTTGTTCTCGATATCGCGGAAATTTTTTTAATTCGATATGCCTGGATTTGCGGGTTTTTATAAATCCAGTTACCTTTCCATTTTTGTTCGTCTACATTACTATAACAGAAAAACAACAAATCGTACAATTTTGACCAGAAATCAATTTGTTTCTTTAGTGAAGTCTACAGGTTCACCTGTCTATAATCAAATCTTGCAATCAATTTTTAACCCACTTCCCAATGAGCTTGAGACTTGAAACCTCAAACTTAGCGCAGAACCCGATGATAATGCAATATGAAAGATTATTTAATCCAGTAGGTGGCGCAGGTGTCGAAATTTTTGAAAACCCCTTATTTAAGGTTCGATTTCGTTCATATTCAGATCGTGTATGTATTACTTAAATGGAAAGAAATAACTCCACAAAAAAATATAGCCGTTAGGTGGTGCGTGGTCGATATAATTTAACTTTTTGACTCTTTGTTTTACTAACAACTAATAAGAGCTTGTCTTGGAAAAAGTTGTTTTAGTAACTTGTTTCCTGCTGATTACACGGTTCGACAAAATTTGGTCGTATTTTATCTCAAAAAACGGCGCTGAGCTCACCTTATAGATTTTTAGATGCTGATTTGAGAAAAAAACGGTTGAATTTTCGAAAAATGTCAAAACCGGTAAATTTCAAAAAAAAAAAATTTTAAAATTCAATTTAGACGTAGTTTTTCCGAAGAAAAAACCGCGTATCAATGAAAATCCGATACATGATTATTTGACGCAATAAATCAAGGAATAACAATGAAAGTAAAAATCCATTTTGGATATATTTCACTTTGAAAACAAATGCAGAACTAAGTTTTTTTTAATTCTTTTATCCCTTTATACGCAACCCATTTACATGAGGTTGAATCGATCAGACGAACTGGATTTTCATTAACACGATTTTTTTTCTTCGCAAAAACTACGTTCAAATTCTTTTAAAATTTTTTTTTAATTTGCTATTTTTGACATTTTTGGGAAATTCAGCCGTTTTTCCTCAAAAATCTGGACGTGCGAGAAAAATTTTGTAAATGCATTTCAACTCAGCATCAAAACATCTATAAGATGAGGTCGATCCCGTTTTTGAGATAAAATGAACCGTGTTATCTTCCGCTTTCAACTGTAAAAATATTAAAAATTTCAAATTTTAGGACCTTTTTAATTTTTACAAAATAATTGCGGTAAAACCAGCGACCAATTTCCATGGAAATAAGTTTTTTGCTTCCCTAAAAATATTTGGTCGAAAATCAGCTGAAGCGCGTTGAAAACACTTCCGTTAAAAGAATTTTTGAGCTAGAAAATTTATGGCAGGCAACTTCTTTCGGAAATGCTGCTAAATGATAGACTAATGTAAATTGAAAAGGCCTGAATCAAAAAAAAAAATCGCCTAAGGGGAGTGAGTGTTAGGGTAAAGCCGCCCATTGAGAGAGGTTGAAAGATTAAGGTTTTATATCTCCCAGTGCGAAGAAGATTCGTCTTTTTGGGACTTACGCCTGAGCCGCAGGAAAATACCTAGTTTTCGACCAAGTTCAGATACCCAAGCATAAGTTCACATAGGGTGTCTAAGAACTTCCTTCTACTCACTTCACCCTGGATGGAAGTGCTGCCACACTCTGCGCAACAGTTCTGTTGCAAAGCTTGCGATAAATGAAACTACCAAACTTGATTCCGACGTTCGGTTTATTTAGAGAGTTTACGAATGCCTATTCCTTCTGCGTGAAGTACTGCTCAAGGATCTCTACAACTATCGATCAGTCCTTGCGGGGGCTGTCAATAGCACCACTCCTCTGCAGATTTCTGTGGCTGAACTGTAATGACACATTCGGGATCAGGAACTTTAAAGGGTTAAAAATAATTGATAGGCCGAAACCGACGATTATCATTCTGAAATTTTCAATTGCTGCCTATATGGCCCGCTGCTTCCAAGCGGGACCTGCTCTGCTCCGGATTGCTCGGGAAGTGAGCATCAAGGATCATATTGAATAACTTCTGACTGCTCATTACCCAGTTTCCCCGTTCAGCCTTCAGATACCATACAGGAGCGGGATTCCTAGAGAGAATTCGCCTATCCCTCCAGAAGTCGCGGCTACCCTTCACGTTTTCGCAGGAGTTTTTCCTAGAAGTGCACTTAGAATTTTTTATCTCGGATTTATAGATCCCAAGTCCAATCTTATACAGTTCCCGACCGGAGGCTTCTCTCCTCTTTTAGATCTATTGAAAAGGCGCATAATCAAAACCCTAAGATCAGAGAGCTCCCTTGTCCACTAGTACAGTTTGCAATTGCCCCTGTGAAAACTCAAACCTGCCACTTGTAAAAGAACGTCCTGCAGGCTTCTGTAATAAAGGTTCCAGTTCTTTGTCCTTAGATTCCAGTGGGTATCAATTCTAGGATGCGCTTCGTTTACTACAACGCGAGACACCAGAACAGAACAGGTCAGAGTCTCTGGCAGACATTAAAAGAAGTGGTCCCTTTTAATTGCATGAACCTACAGCTTCGTTTAATATAAAATTAAAAAGTGATCTGCCTCTATGAATGAGCTAATGAAAATTGCAATTTTTGCCAAACGGCAGTCGTACCAATAGGAATATTTCAATTTACAATTTTTAAGGAATTTAATTGATGAAGATTATTTCATGTTTGTTCAAAAAACAGTCGCTACAACCCCTCCACTTCTTTGCATGTAGGGATGGGTAGCGAGGGTTAAAATTTTATTTTTTTCGAAATTCGAACATTTTATAAGCTTTCGATTATTTGATTCGAACTTCTGAGAGGTGAATTCGATTTACTCGAATTTTCAACAAAACTTTTTGATTGAAAATTGAAAAGTGTGAATGAGGGAGTTTTATATATGTCTATGTCCTTTTCGAGCTCAAATTTAATTAAAATTTAATTTCGAAACTTCGAATATCGAATTTACCCATCCCTATTTGTATGTTCCATTCTCCAATGAGGTATGATAAATCTATGTTTCTTCAGTGTCTATAAATCGAGGAGGATTTAAATCGTTATCTTTTACTATCTGGACTTCGCCTGAATGTGATGAATTTTCAACTTATTATTTTGATAATAAGTATTATAACTATTAATTTAATAATAAAAACTTTTTCAGAACTCAATGCCCACAAATTTGGTGCCCGTCAAGCAACAGCAACGTTGGGGTCATAATCCTCGACCGTTGGAGGTATTAAAATATATTTGTAGTTATTTAGTTAACCTTAATCAAAAGTTTATTTGAAATTCATAGACCTAAGCCTTTGTTTTGCGTATCTTTAATCGAACAATACTATTCAGAAATCCTTATTTAAATGATTGCCAGCCTCCCAGTCGCACCCCAAACTTACGCTTCCTTTCATTACCGTCACATTTATTTATACTGCAGAATCTATAGCAGCCATTCGATAAATGCCAATTATTCAATTCAATTGCACACATACATATATAGGTATATTACATATATACATGCATACATATATACAAGTATGGATGTATATACCCAGCAGGAAATGGGGCTAGTTAGTAGATAACTTTAAACTACCTAGCAGTCTACTAGTTGTAACTTTTTATTACTTATTTCCTTCGGTCGTAACTATCTACGTTTGAAGGGCGATGTCCGCGAAAAATGAAAACTGGTTTCCTCTGCATTAAGTGTCTATTAACTTGTAGCTAACTACTTATGGACATAAAATACCAATAGGAAAAAACTAGCGTGATTTTTAAATTTTTTACATGTTTATTTATTTACTTTATTTAACATTTTATACTTGTTTATTTCTTTATTTGTTTACATATTCCAATGCAATGCAGGTGGTCCCATGTTCAAATCCCGTCAGATATAACATCAAAATGAATATATGAAATTTCGATCTTCATTTAATTTGTTGTGAATTCGAAAAAGCATCTGTGAAGTGCAGGAAAAGTGTATTCAAAGCAATTTTTGTATGTGGATATTTAAATAGAAACCTTTTTAAAGAAAACAAACTCTCGATTATGTCTGTATGACTCCTGCATGACTTTGCAACTCAATTTAAGATAGTTTTGTCATAGCTAATTACACGTTTGTTATTTTCTGGAAGTCCCGCAAAAAAGCTAACTACAAGTTGGTTTTTTTTTTATCAATTAATAATTTTTTTCTCCAGGGTACATGCATACCCAGTCGGCAAAATGAGGTTCAGTTCTAAATAAACGCCTTCAGGAAGGGATTTTTCAATGAGACCCTCTATTTGGAAGCTTAATTAGAAGATCTTCCAAATAGCACTGACATTCGAAGGCTGGAGAGAAGATGTGTTTCCAAGGTTATCAAAGTCAAATAAAAGAAAAAATCGCATTTGACGTGTTGGCGTATGTCTGCTGCAAAGTTAAGGCAAGCTGAATCAGAAGGCCTGGAAACTCTGGCCATCCAAAGTAAAGAATCGAGCATGGAAAGATTTTAGCTTCAAAAGATCCGAAATAAGTGCTCGCAGAAGGCCTCTTATTTTCTAATTTTGCCGACTGGGTATGTTTGCTAATACCCATTTTATGTATATGCATACAAATGTGGACAATTGTGCAGCTCTTGTCGTCGATCCATCAGGCAAGCTACGTACATAGTTGACGGCGCAGCAGCCGGTAAATGTCAACGCATTCAAGACAAGTTCATTATTTAGTTTGCTTTGTTTTCTCTTGTTTTTTATTTTGCATTTGTGTGCGTAAGTTTTCCATTTTTTGCATGACGCAAATCTTCCTATTTGTAGATGTAAGTGCCATACAAACAAATGGCACGCGTTCGCATGTACACAGTCAAAGCCAAATACAAAGACAATAGATTTGTATATGTATGTATGTATATACAAAAAACGTCACTAATTCGTATTGTTTTGTTTTCAATAAAATCGCACAAAAGGAACTGGGCGTTGCTGCGGTGTGGCACTTTGCCATTATAAATAATCGCAAAAATTACCATGAAAAACTGTCTACCCAAAATCATTTATTTTATCTACTCAAGCAAATACAAAACCGAAATATTCAATAAATTACATTTCGAAATTAGCTGTCATGCGGTAGTCGACATTAAACTGAAAATTGAGATAAACGAACATGCAAACTGACAATTAAGTAATACATATGCATACATATATATGGATATCTACTAGTTGGTTGCGATTGGCACATTTATATTTAGCTGCAGCGTTGCAATTAAATACATAAATGAAATGTTTAAAGGAAATTTTGATTTCTTAAACTGTTGGGCAGACATTTTTCGCATATCGCAGCTGCATGGCGCCTTTGGAATACTTTTGTAGTTTTAGTATAAACATTGAAGCGGAAGCGAATTACAGCTACCATATCAGCATCTGAGCTTTGTATGTACTATTTATACAGACATTACTGTACATTTGCCTTTGCCCCAGATAAATTTCTTCCGCTTCTTCTTGTTTGGCGCTAGTCGTTTCTCTTCTGTGCTAACCAAGAGGCCAAGCCCTTCTCCACCTGGTCTTTCCATCGCAGAGGAGGCCGGCCTCTTCTAGTGCTTCCATTATTAGGGCCCGCGTTGCTTACATTAAGTGCATTTGCACCCATTCATATGACATGACCACACCAGCGGAGCTGCTGTATTTTATTGTTTGCTCCCCAATCCATAATTACAAAATTCCTCCGACGTGAATCGGTAATTATAAAATAATCTCAGATTATGCCGATAACTTTTCGGCCTCCAACCTAGTTGTATCGATTATTTTTGCGAAGAAGAGGAGAAATGTCAAATGTGAAAGTTAACAAAAATGGACGCTAGCAAGGAAAAATGGTTTGCAAACGTATTTATAATAAAATATTAAGTTAAAATATGTTTAAATTGCTTAATTTAGCAGAAAAAAGTGATCACAGTGTCTCAAAGAAGAAATTGAACTTTTCCTAGAGCTCTGAAAAAAAAACAAGCACAACAAATTTGACAGCTAGTTATCCGAGACTTCACTGCGTAAACGGGGTGTCTAGCGAACGCGCTTTAACTGAGATTATATTTATATGTAAACATAAACTTAGTTCCAACCGCAAAAAAGTTGCTCATACGCCATGGTAATGGAAAAAGGAATAAATAAGCAGATATCTTAAGTATTTCGAATACAAGTATTTAAGCGTAAGTTAGCCAAGACTTACGACAAAATTTAACTCAACTTAGACCAACCTACCATGCCTGCAATACGTGTTTCTGGTTAGCCAAAACTCAACTTACCTTAGAAAACTTAGAGAGCTGTAACCTCACAAAAACGTAAAAAAGCTATTAAAATGTAAAGAAAAGTCCTCGTATTATACAAAATACATACTTGTGCAAGCTAAGTTATACAAAAATGGAAAGCAGAAACTCTATATATGTATGTGGTGGGTAAACCTGCTTATTCTGTAAGGTTAAAAAATTTTATTTTTAGGCGAAATGCCTCAAATAAAGTACAGTTTAACTATTGTCAATCATTTTTTTTCCATAACTAATACAAATAGTCCACACTCATCATCCATTTCATTTTTTTTTATTCCCATCTAACCAGTCCTCGTTCTTGGAAAAAAATATTTTTTCACCCTCGATGCAGCATGACACTTTCCGTTAAAAGTAGACAAAAAATATTTACTTATTCCAGTATAGATTTTCTCAAGACCTCTTTCTGTAAGGTTTGGATATTTATTTTTAAGGTTTTCGATAAACTTATGCACTTAACGATCACTTGCAATGCAATTCCAGCTAACTCTGAATTAGGAATGTTGAAATTTGCCACACTTGCTAAATTCGGTGTTACTTTCTCAAACAGATAATAAAAGATGAAGTAAAAAATAATAACTTACACTTTTATACTTTACCACGTCGTTTAAGAGTTAATTACCGTCATTATTTATGATTTCTAATGCTTGCAATATTTTCGAATACAAATAGGTTTGTTAGTTAAATCACTCTTTACAAAAATAATCGCAGATAATTGCAGTTGAAATAGATTACATATTAATCCTAACTATTATAGAAGTAATTAGTGCTATATCACAACAAATCGGTCGGAGCAGAAAAAAAGATGCAGTCCATTGAATTAAGAAATGCAGGGGAAAAGTACTAATTTCTTTAAATTAAATATTTATTTATACTGGACGGAAAATCAAGTCATGTAATGACATTTTCAATAATTAGACATACGCCTATTATGATAAATAATAAATCTTCTGTTAA
>JAPVRG010248607.1:0-10221 GCA_029783565.1 Rhagoletis cerasi
AAAAATTAAAAAAAAAAAAAAAAAAAACAAAGAACTCTGAATGCTTAATGAATGATCGCAGTCGAAAATGGAATGAGGAGGAAGCACTTTGGCAAATAACAGTAACTTGCACTCGTGAAAAAACGATGTTTCATACGTGCGCCGGGTATTTAATGTTCGGTTTCACCCGAACTTAGCCTTCTTTACTTGTTTTCGTTAACCTTTTTTGGTATTAAAATATGATATGTTGATGATGTGCATACTTTTCGATGGGCTTAAAAATATGCTGTGAATTTTAAAAAGTGAAAATCGTCTTTTAAATGAATGTATTTGAATTCGTCTCAAGAAATGTAATATTTAAAATAATAAGGTATGCATATATGTATTACGATATGTCAAAGTGCATCTCATGGTTGATATGTATGCTTATTTAAAGGAACATATGCATCTGGTAGCTTCTAGAAAGTAGACATTATTTTACTTATTTTCTAGAAGCATTGAGCTAACTACCTATGTACGCGTAAATACATGAATATCGTTCGTTTGCCGGATGAAGGTCATAATCCAAAAAAAAAATCATAGCGATATCTGACAAATGTGACATATAAAAAAGAAACCTATCTTTCATACAACTTTACTTTTTTCCACTTCGTTATCCTCGTTAACCTAGTAACCACTTCATGCTCAGCAATAAAATAGGATAAGCTCCTAATATCAATTGCTTTGAGATCACGCGAATCATCAAAGAAAAGACTGTCTAGAGCTTTTCTTCTGTTTTGCTTGTGCCGGGTAATGACAGAGGAGGTTTTGGATGGTTTTCTCCTTGTCCCCGTCCATGCAGCTTATTCCGTAAATATTCCAGCGTGCTCCCTGTCTGGCTGAGTTTAGCTCCACTTTTATTCGGAGGTATTCCAGCTTGGGCTAAGTAGAGGCTCTGCGTTGGGCATTTATGGCTGGCCAGAGTATTCCGGCAATATGATGCTGCAGCGGGACTATACAGGGTTGCCGGGAAAGTCGTCCCGGTTTAAGGATGTTATTATTTAGGTAATTTCTGATTAATTTAGTTATATGACAAGATGTCCAAAACTTAACCATTTTCGAAATATTTGATTTTAAAGATTATTCTAAAAAAACTATTTTTTTTGCTTGTACGTCCACTTTTTTT
This sequence comes from Rhagoletis cerasi, assembly GCA_029783565.1. NCBI lineage: Eukaryota > Metazoa > Arthropoda > Insecta > Diptera > Tephritidae > Rhagoletis > Rhagoletis cerasi. Next base: position 1,145 of record JAPVRG010248607.1, read on the forward strand.
TTTTAAATTTTAGTTGAAGGGTCCGATTTTTGTTTTTTAGTTAAAGGGTAGGTCAATTAATAAAGGTCGTCAATAAAATTTCAACCAAGCCTGGACAGTTAAAAATGGCTGCTTGATAAAGTTTTGAATTTATGATATTTCACTGTTTCCTATTTTACTGTTTCCTATTTCACATCATTGAAGAAATGTTTGTATGGAAACTATTCTATAACTTCGTAACGTGGCTAGTACATTTTTTAGTCTCATAATTTTAAGAGCGGATAAACTATTAAACAAATTTCTGCACAGAAGCGCTGACTTATTTTGGTTTCAGCGTTCTGCGTAAAAATTTGTTTATCAGATAATTTTGTCTTAAGAATATAAGCCTGAAAGGTGCACTGGCAGCGTTACAAATATTTTAATTTCTCATAGAATCGACCATATTATTTTAAAAACTATTACATGTGTCTTTTTAGCTATCCAAAAAGGTATAAATATGTTTCAATTCAAATATTCTTAAAAAAATAATTTTTTTGGCTTTATGGATAAATTTTTTACAATTTTTTTATTATTTTATGACAGGAGTCAACTCTATAAAATTATGTTTGTTATAATTTTCTCAGGGAAATTTTTAGTTGCTAAGAATGTTAAACGTACTTTAAAATTACTACATATCTCATTAAATGGTAACCCTACTAAAATTTGTGTTTGGATTATCATTTTTCACATTAAGGGTACTCACGACACCCCGAGTAAGAGATTAAAAGAGTAAATTGTAAGGAAAAATTACTTTCCAACAACAAAATACCTTGATTAAAAATTTACCTTTGCATTCATTAAAAATTTACCTTAGCAAAAATTTAAATTTTTAATCCAGGTATTTTGTTGTTGGAAAGTAACTTTTTTTTTAAACTTTACTCTTTTACTCTCTTACTCAGGGTGTTATGAGTACCCTTATTATATTTTTTTGTGGGAGCAATATTGTTAATTTTATTTCAAACATTTATTAAATATATTTTATTTTTAAAACAAGTAATAACTCTTTTATATTATACATGGATTTAATTCTTCTTATGATACTCACATTATACTGTTTTTTAACTTATCTGCAATAATTACTTTTATTGTAAAATAGGTGGCAGCTTCATTAAAAACGCTGAAACAGAATTTCATATATTTTATTTTATTTCAGAAATAAGTTTTTCTTCATTGCAATTACTTAAAATTCAGAATAATTGGGAGAGATTTTGCCGAGTTTAAGTAACAAATACACTACTATTATACATATGTATGCAGATGTTTACTGCACTCATCTGCAAAAAAATACAACTAACCCGCGATCGACTAATACCATTTTTGATCTCTTTATTTGGGATTGAACTGTTCGCTTTTGCTTGATCATGTCTTATGAAGAAACTACTTTTTCTCCTTTTTAACCGAAAGTTTATAAATTGCGCCAGCTGCAATTCGAACCGGGGTTCTCAGGCTATTTAAGCGAATACCCTCTCTACATGCCAACGCACATGAAATTTCGTTGACTTAGTGCATACCCAGAAATAATTAAGGAAGGCCTTCTTAGATGAAGCCATTTTAAAAGGCTCACCCAAGAAGGGCTGAAAAATGCGCTTCCCTGCATGCCTTCTGGAAGCGTTTTTGCTATTTACAATTTACCTTAAAAAGCTTCTCCAAAAGGCCCTTCTATGGGTAGCGAAAACAGAAGCCCTTCAATTTACACCACTCCATTCAAAACAGAAAAGAAAAAGTATTTCATAGTGAAAAGCCTCTTTACTCTTTAGGAACGCCTTTCGGAATGGCTTTCAGTCCCTGAAATTATCTGCCAGGTACATATCATTAAAGGGTAAATTGTAGAGATGATTCGGGGATTAATTGATTTTCAGTTATGCCCGTTAGGGATGAGTCGTTACTAAATGATCTCCAATAGTACACGTAAGAGACTAGTTGCGAGACTAATCGCGGAATACTTTCTTTAGAGATTAGTCGCATAATTTTTTGCATAGGCCTTACATTGCACACGGTTTATCAATACTAATGCAGAAGTCGGCACTATGTTAGTATATGAATTAATGCTCGTTGTTTTATCAAAGCAAAGTTTTGTTTTTCCAGCAGTAGATAATATTTGCATACATACATGTGCTTTCGACAATATGTTAAAGTAGTGAGTAGGTGAAGTAATGTATAGAAACATAAGCAAATGTTATGAACACCATTTCTAATCCATTTATGCAGCCCTCTAGTATGCATGTCTACGGCGAACACCTCAACAATAAAATATACTGAAGAATAATAATCTTTGAATAAAAATTTATTAACCAAAATGGTTAAGCAAAAAAAGAAAGAGAATGTTTCATAAATTAATAACTAATCGAATGAACAGATTTTATTAAACGATTTTAATCAGGGACCGTAACGGTTATGATCTTTATAATAAAAATCATAATTTAACCGTTAAAATGTGATTTCAATTTTTTCGATCAAATTTAGTCGTTATTTTATGATTTTTGTTTTTCGATCAAAACATAATCGTTATTTTTGATTTTTATTTTTTCGATCAAAAAATAATCGTTACTTTATGATTTATTTCATCAAAAAATAATCGTTAATTTTGATCTTTATTTTTTCGATCAAAAAATAATCGTTATTTTTAATCATTATTTTTTCGATCATAAAAGATTTAAAGCGGTCATAAAAAAGCAGTATTCGTTATAACGGTTAAAAATTATCGAACAAATAAAAATCAAAAATTACGATTATGTTTTGTTCGAAAAATTAAAAATCATAAAATAACGATTATTTTTTGATAAAATAAAAAATAAAAATCAGGATATTTAAAGATTATTTTCGGTCCCTGATTTGAATTGACCACTCTATTCACAAGCATATACTTTTCCACTTTTGGTCGTTTAGTCTTTTTATCATTATCGGGAAGAGCTGCATTTGAAAATTTTCTAATAAATCATGTTTTGAAATTAATATTTCTATAAAAACTCAAACTTTATTTACCATATTACAGTGAAATAGCATGAAAAGTATTGTATAATTGGCATTTTTTTTTATAAAAAGTCTTGGGCAAATTGCTATAATTAATAACTTCGCCCGCAAACACTTTTGCTGAGCGGAATATTTCTCAAGCTCAATCATGTAACTGTTTTCCTCAATTTCTGTTAGATGACTCCGTTGATATGAAGCAAAATAACTAAAGATTTAGTAGTATATTTTATTAGCAGCAGCAAAGTATTTTAATCCTAAGACTTTTTGGGATCAATAAGTTAAGAACGTTTTTTTTGCAACAAAACACCAATGTACATTCTGCAAAGTAAAAATGTTATCAGCTTTTACGTATTTCTTTTGGTATTTCCAATGATTTATTTGTAGATACGTAATAATTACGTGTGTAAAAAGTTGATAGTAGCAGTGTGCCAAAGCCATAAATTCTTGTTTTATTACAGCCGCGTATGGTTTTAGAGGAATATATAAATTGATAACTAAGAAAGTAGCTGTTAATACTGGAACCGCCGGTGAGTGGCTGTTAGGCCAGCGAACCACAGAGTTTAGAATACGAACTCGATTTTTTAGAAATTCAAAGCCAAGAATGATATAGTTTTCTAAAGTAAACACTTAAGGCAGACAACAGCAAACAGTTACACTTATGCAATTAAATAAACTTCCTAAGAACCAATGGCGATATCTCTGCATCCCTCAATACTTGCAACATTAAATACAAAGTTGAAGAAGTTCGGCCTAAAAGTTGCAGAATACTTTGTGCTAAAAACTTATTAATCGCAATAAAATTATAATTATGTTTGAAATTCATTTATGACATTATAAAAAGAATTTAACTAAGTCAACTGCCATCAGGCATTTAGTTACGGTCGACACCTTCACGTGTTCGGATTAAGAAAGAACAGTTAAGGAATTATGAGCATTGTTTGGGTCTTTACGTTGCTTTCGCTAGTTGGTGCTGGTTTAGCGGCACCACTAAGCTCACCTATTGAAGAAGATCCTGAGCTGATAGCTGGCTACTTTCAAGGCGACATCGTGTTGGACCCTTCGCAGCGCAATGGATTACGTAATGAAGCCCGCCGCTGGCCAAACAACACTGTCTACTACAAATTCAGTGAAGGTGTTTTTGGTATGTGAGCTTGATTTTTTTTCATAAATATACGACATATGTGCCCGTAGTATATGTGGATATATACTCTTATTTATATAGATGAGGCACATCGTAATCATATTTTGAGAGGCATTCAAATTTTGGAGGACGTTTCATGCATCCGCTTTAAGGAAGCCACTGAAGATCAGCAATATTACGTGTATATTACCAGCTATGATGGCGGATGTTATTCGAGTGTTGGTTGGTTGAACCGCGTTCAAACGTATAATCTTCAGACTTATGCTTTGGATTCCGGTTGCTTCCGTCTCGGCACAATCGTGCATGAGTTCTTACATACACTCGGATTTTACCACATGCAGAGCGCTGCGAATCGTGATGAATATGTCCACATCGCAACTGAAAATATTCGCCCTGGCACCGAAAATAATTTCAATAAATACGAAGAGGACTTTGTCGATGATTACGATGAGGAATACGATTATGGTAGTGTGTTACATTATTCAGCGTACGCGTTCTCGGCAAATGGCGAAATGACTATAGTTCCGTTAAGGGCTGAAGCATCCGGTATAATGGGTCAGCGACGTGGTTTGAGCAAAAGTGATATCAACAAATTGAATACAATGTATCGCTGTCCGTTAACAGTATAAAGTAATAAAACTATAAGATGTTGTTGTTAATATTCATAAAGAATTTATAACTCAATGGTAGCTCATCAATTAGAGCGAGGTTGCCTTAATGTTTTAGAAAGAAATAAATGTTTGCAAACTTTGTCTGATTCAGCTGTGTGCAGCTGTTGCTTAAATCTTTAATAATATTTGTATAGGAAAATATATTAAAAGAGTAACGCGGAGCGAGAGTTAAGTTCCTTGCGAGTTATTATTATTGGCAAGTTATTACTTTATGGCTAGGTTAGGTTACAATGGCTGTCCCAGATAAGGGACACATTTGAACATTCAAAAGATTGCCCTTTTGACCACGTAGATCAAAATTGAATTGAAACGTCGCCCGAGAGCTCTTCAGGGCTACTTAGGAAGTGCAAGCCATAATGTTTCCACCTTATCCTTGCAAAGACTGAGGTAATTCCACCGCTTAATCCTTCTGACAGCGGCTGCAGAAGGGATCATGTAAGATTTCTAACCTTACCGCGTGAATACCTATCGCACAGTGGCCTGTCAGAGCCCCCAGATTACCGGCAGCTAAACTTTGTAAGCGTAAGGAGCTCTTTAACTGTCCTAGCAGCAGTCTCGAAGTAGAAACACATAGTCTTGATGGAGAGTTCCCGTGAAAAAGTTCACTGCCACATTTCCCCATCCACTCCGCTGTAGCCAGTTCGGAGGCGCAGTATTCTGTAAGATCGGGAATAAAATAAAAGCTCTCCGTAACTCCAAAGTATCTAGTTTTCGAGCCTGTTAACCATACGGCCTCTTTGAGCTAAAAGCAGTTCGTGTTACGACAGTTCTGCCTGCAATATCTACAGGCGTTATCTTTAGCATGATATTAAGCACCAATGTAAAAGTGGTTCTTAGTAGCTCACTATTACCGACAGAGTAATCCGTTGCACGTCCTCCAGTCGCTTAGCTTGTGTAGCGTTATCTAGTGAATTCCATAATACAAGCGCTCCATAAAACAAAATAGGCTTCTGTCTGGTTTCATAAAGCCCATAATTTACTTTGGGCGAGGGACCCCATATCCTTTACGCCAATGCTTTACCTGTCATATAAGTAGCTGCAGACGGACACCTTCAATCGAGTGAAGGGCCACATGGGGAATTCGTTCTTCTTCTTCTTGTTTCACACTCTAACCGTCGAGTCAAATGAAGTCATTCTTCTTCATTGCTATCTGACGCGAGTTGGAAATTACAAGCGAAGCAGTCATTCTACAACTGGTCCCTTAATTGTGGAGGAATCTCTCCTCTTCCGCCACCAGCAGGATCCGCGTTGAAATATATATGTACTTTCAAGGCTGGAACGTTTGTATTCATTCGATATACACATAAACGATGAGGTCTGTAAAACTTCCGCAGCATGTTTCTCTCGAACACTTCAAGAGCCTCCCTCCCGGATGTTGCCATTACTTATACCAGAGTGCGCGCGATTAGTGACTTACAGAGTGTGATTTTTGTTCGACGAGAGTGAATTTAACGCTCAATTGCCAGCTCAGTCCAAAGCAGCACTTGTTGTCAAGAGCGCTTCCCCGTTCTATTTCAATATCGGTGTTGATGATGGCAGTTCTGTACTTTTTCAAAATTGTAGCTGTCAAAAGTGATGCGCATGCGCTGACTGTTAGCTTTACGACAGGAGGTACATCGTTTTGTCCAAGTGCACGACCCACGCGCTTTGCTTCTCTACCTAATATCGAAAACGCAGAACCGACACATTATGGAAAAAATTTTCGCTTTGTATTAAATAAAGTTGCCTACTCTTTAAATCTAAACCGATTTCGATCATTCTTTTTAAAATGTCTCAAAAAAACCTCTTAAATGTCTGCCATAATTTGTATTAAAAGCAGGGACGGAAAATAATCATTATTTTTTAAATTTGAACCAAAAAAATCAACAACTTGTAATCGTCGTAAAACAATTTTAACTATACTCACGTGTTAGGGTGGAATTTACAATGATTTTTATTTTCCGAGTTTAACCAATAAAGATTAAAAATAATAATTAATATTTGGCTTTTATTTTTTTGCTCAAAGATAATAATTATTACTTGATTTTTATTTTTTCGATCAAAAATAATGATTATTTTACGATTTTTATTTTTCGCTCAAAGATAATAATTATTATTGAGTTTTATTTTTTCACTTAAGAATAATTATCATTCAAAAAACTCAAAAACTAAACTGTCATCATTTCCGACGTATCTTCCTCAGAGGTAGCCACACCCTAATAAAGGGAATAAGCCGTAAAATTTTTAGGTCAAAATTTCAGTTGCTTGCGTCTGTATGGCCTTTTAAGTTTTATAAATATTCATCAATTTTAAGTAGAAAAATAAAACTCAATAATAATCATTATCTCTGAGCGAAAAAATAAAAATCAAAAAATGATCATTATTATTGAACGAAAAAATAAAAATCAAATAATAACTATTTCCGTTGAGCGAAAAATAAAACTCAAATATTAATTATTATTTTTAAGCGACAAGGTTAAAAATTATAAAATAATGATTAAATGCTGATTTAAATTATTTTACTCATAATGATTACCGTCCCTGCATATAACCAAATTAATCAGAAATGATCAAACTAATAATGTCGTCCTTAAGTATCTAGGGCGTTTTTCCCGGTAAACCTGTATAATAAGATATGAAATAAGCCTTTACGACATCAATGCAAAGCATCAGGCTCTTTTATTTCTAAACAATAATTTATAGAAATATAGTGTAGGAATAAAAGAGACTGATGATTTGCATTGATGCATTTGCTATGTAGGCCATGCTGTTTTTATTAGGAAATTGCTGCAAATAAATAACAAATTAATCAGCTGTTCATTAAACTTGCGAATTGTTACTGGTTTTGCGACCCTGTGCTTTTTTGGATAGCTTTAACTGTAAGAGCGAATTTTCGGAAATTAAGTTACTGGAGAGTTACTGCCAAGTTACTGTCACTCATCATGCCAGTGCTGTGTTATGACGCAGTGAGAACATCGGATGAGGCGGCCCTTGGAGTGTTGTGCGTTGGCGACGGCGGATACTGCAGACGATGGAACGATAAATTGTATGAGCTTTACAACGTCATACACTCAGAGAAAAACCGCGGTCTAAATTTAAGCCTGTTGCGCTTAATTTTAGATTATGCTGTTCTTAATTTTTTCGATACCCAGCGGTCTTGATAGCAGACCAATAAGTTCTTAAGCCAAGAACAAGTTCTTAATATTAGACCACAATTCTAGTATTAAGAACAAAGTTCTTGCCTTTAAAGCACACGATCTTATTTTGAGACCATCCGTTCTTAAATATAGTCTATCCGTTCTGTGATTAATACTACGTTCTTAATTTTAGAACGCTACAAGATTAAATTAAGTATTTTGAAATTTTGATGCTATATACAACTTTTATTTACTTCGTGCAGACGTTTTTATTTTCTCTATGCCGGAAAAGCTGTAATTTATCAATTAATCAATCGAAATAAATAATATAAAACATGGAAAACTATTGTGTTTATTCAAATGACGCTACTAGTGATGAAAATGTGGTAAATGATTGGGTTTTCATTACCACGGGGCAACCAGTTACCTCTGAAGAAAACACAAACCCATGTCAAGGGGCAATAGAAACTCCAGAAAATTCGGTTCTGCCAGAAATGAATGAAAGCACATTAGGTACAGTTGAAGAAGATAATTCCGCTATCGAAGATGATCTAAGCCTTAAAACGTTGCTGAAAGAATTTAGACTGGAATGTATTTTTGAGAATTTAAAAGGTATTCCTTATTCGCATATACATATGAAAATTGGACTCTAATAAATGTATTTTAGCTGCACAAATCACGTATAGATGCTTACAATACATTCAAAAAGAGGATTTGAAAGAAGTAGTTCCACATCTTGGCCTACGCATAGAGTTTCGTGAAAAGTTATTCGCTTGGAGAAAAAAAAAGGTAAATAGAACAATAGTTGTGAAGTTTATGTATGAAAAAATAATAATAATGAATTTTTTAAGTTCGGAGTTGATGACGAAACAATGTCGGTGCCATCAAAAGTACATGACTGGTTCAAATCCTGCACAGATTCTCAGAGTAAATCTTCTTGCCTATCATCAACGAGCGCCTCATTGTGTACACGACTATTCAGTAAGGTTAGGACCTGATAATTACACCAGCACACAAAAAAGTAGTCTATCAACATTTCATTCACCAAACCCAACTACCCAGTGCGTGACGGACCTGCTCAAATGTTCAGACCACTTTTTTGTGTGCGATATTATTATAATCTTTTTATATTTCAAAAACTTTTTAAACCAAGGGTATCAC
>JAPVRG010248628.1:5461-16765 GCA_029783565.1 Rhagoletis cerasi
CTACAAATGCAAAAGTGTTGAAATTTTTCGCCCCGCGCATTTGCGGATAGCTTGGGGATGAAAAATAAGATCCTTAAAAAAATCTGGACATCGGCAGTGGGGAAAAGCCATGCGTCTGTGACTTAAAGTCCAAAAATTTACCAGAAAATTATTATGGCTTTAAAAACCAATATCTCTTAAATAAATGAGTTACCATTCCCTGCGTCACCGGAAGTAGTGAAGTCTAGTAGCGTCACCATTTTCTTCTATCAACTGGTTGTTTGGGTACCTAAGAAAGTCGGGGTAATTTTTTGATGTGACCGAATCTGATGTATTTCCATTTTTTGCAATGCAATTAGCTTGTCTGAAAAGTCCCCTAAAATGCGGGTGAAGATAGTACTAATCCAACTTTTCTTTAACTGCGGAGGCCGCATGAACAGCATAGTCGACTGCAAGCAGCGGCAGCGTAACTTCATTCAAGCACTTTAAATAAAGAGCTCATCGAATAGAAAGCTCATCTAATACGTGAAGCACCTGTGTTTCAACTTATGAAGGTCGTGCCCAAACACGAAATAATTTTTCATTCAATCACCATACATTTGCTTCATTTAATTCAGTTAACAGTGGAATTCTTCTATACTACCCTGGAGCCATATATTAAAAAAAGGTCCTTGACAGCTAATTTGGGGGAACTGCTGTAGGATTGACAAAATGTTATTCTTCGTCGCTATCCTTTCACAAATAATACTCTTTGAAAATTTCACGAAAAATTAGTTTTTCCTTATAGTTTTTTTTAACGTAAGGAAAGAATTTTAAATAAATGTGGCTGCAAATATTTATGTATATGCGCCTTAAGAGCTTTGAACAACCTAAAAGCGTAACAGATGTTTTAGGAAATCTACGTCGATTTTGTTGCTTTTTGCCAGTAGCATCGTGGAAAAATTAAACACAAACCGCAGCTATGCTTATTACCTGTGCAAAGAGCTTTATTTAGATACAACCATTAATATGTAAATGAACATGAATTCCGAGCACTCCTAGTTAAATTTCCGTGGATCTACATGTCTGTATGTATGTGTAAACTAAGCCCGCTCACCTGAAAACTCATATCTTAGAAAAATTAAATACATTAATATAAGTAGACATGTCACGACTGCTGTGTGCTGATTCTGAGCAAGAGGAGAGAGTAGGTTTGGGATTTTACAGCGACAAAGCTGTAGATAGCAAATGGAAAAAGCTAAAAATTGCATACTGCAACAAAAGTAAACAAAGATATCAACAACAGTGGCATACAAGTTGTGACACAGCTCCGTATGTATGCATGTATGCAGGCAAGTATATCATAACTGCTTTTATTTCAGCAGCTGCTTACAGCAAAAGCCGCTAGCATCTACGCCATGACGCTTCACTTTCGCTGGCTGGCTTGCAGTTGCCGTTTATGGCATGCGGCCATATTGAAAGGCATAAATCAGGCAAGCAAAGTGCATAAGTACGCTAACAGCAATGCTTTAAAAGAGACAAACGAATAACTGCCTTAATGAAAAGGGAACGCGGCGTACATATATTTATAGCCATGTAAGTATTTACATGTACAACATTAGGCTGATCCAACAATTTTTTTCAGCCACCCACCAGAACTGAAGGTTATCAAAAATATGGTGACACCTATTTTTTTATTTTGATATAAGTTAATATTTAACCGTTCCGACGAGGCTTTGAAGTTTCCCATGTATTTTACATGGGGAAAATACGTTTTTTCGTAGAAATGCTATAAAATCGTTAAAAATAAATATTTTTTGTTCGAATAAGAATTTTGCTCTTCAAAAATCTTCAAAAACTAATGGCCTTATTCATAAAAGATAAAATAGATTTAAAGAGCTGTATATAGTGATATCTTCATACAAATTTACGATTTATAAAGCAGTTATTTTTTATGAAGTTAGGCGTAAAACTATTATGTTTATTTAACTTTAACATTTTACTAAGGGCCGATTTTTCAACTGCCTGTCAGCGGTATCGAACCAATAAAAGTTAACGATCGCATTTACTGCCTGCTAAAGTTTATGACAGCTAATGCACAGCAAACTTTTATCGATTCGATAACGCTAACAGGCAGTTGAGAAAATAGCCCTAAGTATGTTTTAATAACCGATAATCTTATCTCTTACAAAGAAAAATTTGTTATTTTATGTGTTCGTAACCGCACGAAGAGCTCAACAGACGTCTTTGATTTTTTTTGCTTTCTACTCGATGTTTTCTGTAGGTTTGTGGTAACAACTTTTTGAAAGATAGGGTTTCCACCTATTTAAAAATTTAATTTTATTTAAACTTTCAATAAATCTTAAATTTCTACATCAAAACTAAAAGCGTTTGAAGGGATTTGAAAATATTTTATATTCTATAAAAAATACAAAAACGGTTATTAAAAAACCTAAGCTTATTTAATACCACAATATACCCACGAAAAGTGTAGCATAAGTTTTGGACTATCATGTATTTTATTAGGGTTTGCATTCTTCTGTAAGCTAATATGAGGTAATTATGTTAGTTAAGTAAAATGATGCAATATGGATGTGAAAATACCGTAATCTACAACTATTCTTAGATAGGGTTGCCGCCTAAGAAACTTGAAAAATTAGTAAATTGTGCTACGCGCTTTTTTAATCTTCATTTCTATTCTCCGGTCGAAGAAGTGTGCTTTAATTTATGTACATGGCTTGGAATTTGGGCAACCACAGTCAAATTACTGTCAAACATTTTTCGAACAAAAAAAATATCCAAAAATTTTGATTTTATTAAAACTTTATTTAAAAAAATATGTGGAACACTTACATACATGGTACACATAATTCCAATAAAACATAAAGATTTATTCTTATTGATAAATAGGAACAGATTTGAGATTTCTTAATCACCTTTCATGAGACACAAATATGCAATGTGATTTTCTACTTTACACATCGCGCTCATTTTAATTTTTTATATAGGTGCCAACGTCTTCAGTGACCGGTCAACTGTATCTTCAAATCTTGCAGTTTTTACTGCAGACTGCTTTACAGCCTTCCAAGATGGACATCAGGTTGATGCGATCTATACTGATTTCGCTAAAGCCTTCGATAGGGTTTCCCATAAAATCTTAGTGGCTAAATTATCTGATATGGGCTTTCACTCCACTTTTTTGCAGTGGATTCGCTCTTATTTAAATAACAGACGCCTTTAACAACGTATCTTCACAACCTTTCGTCGCGCAGTCAGGCGTCCCCCAGGGTAGTATACTGGGACCTTTGCTATTTACATTATTTATTATTGATGTCAGCTCCTGCTTCCAAACTTCGAAATTTCTTTTGTACGCTGACGACCTTAAAATCTACTAAACTTGCATGACTCCTGCGCATTACAGCTTGAGCTTGATAAGCTTTACTCGTGCTGCTCCCGGAATCGGCTCTTTCTGAATGTAAAACAGTGTTTTCATTCCACCTTCACTAGAAAATATAGCCCGCTACTATCTAGTACTAAGATTTCTGGCTCAACCCTTGATTACGTTACATACTTAAAAGATCTGGGTGTATTTTTTGACTCCAAACTTCGATTTACCACTCACGTCAATTATGTTGTTTCGAAATCGTACCTGGAGCTGTCCGGAGCCTATTTTATAATTACTTTAACTAGTTCCTAATTAATTCCTTTCTGTGGTCAGTAAGAAATTAATGTTTCATATGACTTATAAATAAACAACTTCATGAAGAAATGTTTAGCGGTTAAAGCTTTATTTTAACACCTATTGTTTGATATCCATGTCATAATATTTTACTTACCCCTATGTATCGTAATTTACTAATTTTTTTGTTATATATAAATGGCAACCGTATCCAAAATTATGTGTGGATTAAAGTATTTTCAAAAACCTTTGCCCGAAGTGCATACATCTTCTGTTTGATACCCATACTGTGGTATTAAATACGCTTAAATTTTTTAGTATTATTGTTATATTTTTTAGAAGGGTGGCAACCCTTTTCCAAAATTTTTTTTTAACTATTCAAACGCTTTTAGTTTTTATGCAGAAATTTAAATATTTTATTCAGTCTTTAAATTATTTTCAATTTTCAAATGGCTGGCAACCCTATTTTTCGAAATTTTTTTAGTTCTACCAAAAAACGTTTTTTCCCATATGAAATATGTATATGGAAAACTTCAAAGCCCCGGCAAGAGGGGTAAATGTAAACCGATTTCAAAACAAAAAAATTACGGATCCCCTTAAAGTCGATAAAAAAAATTGGACCACCCTAATGTGAATATGTATGTTGATTAGCATTCACGTTCACTTTTCACTAGGCATTCACTTTTCGCAAAAATATGTATGTATCTATATTTACATTCGAATGTATGGATCCATACATTTAAACATACACCAACTCGCAGGCACATATGCACCGAGAGCTGCACATACATACATACGTACACACATACGTAAGCCCATTTGCAATCACATTGGCATTCATATTTACATTTGCATTTGCAATTTGCATGCATATAATGAATGAATCAACGAATTGGCTTTGCTATTATAGCTGTTGTTGCTGTATTCCTTGTTGCACTCAGCTCAGCGCCGCTGTCAACGGCATTGGTACTACTTGTCGTATACGTAATTTCCAGCCATTACCTCCGAAGGATGGCGATAGCTACAAAATGCATACATACAAACATACATACTATAGCTAACAGCCGCATCTTACCGCTTCACTTCACTTTAGTGTTATTATTATTTATTGCTTTGTATACAACAACATCCTTCTATGGATGATTATTTATGTCGGCGCGCGGCGGAGGTGTGTGTATGCGTGCGCTTGCCTTTCCCTCTTTGCATTTAGCATAGCATATCATAGTTTTGTGTGCATGCAATAGTGACTGCCAGCGGTGCGAGGGCGATGGCAAAACTTTCCCTGTAATACTCTGCGCAATGAGGCAGCGAACAAATGAGATAATGGCGGAATTCGAGACAGTAGATGTGCTGCGTGGTAACGGAAGGAAATTGTAAAAATTTCATAATTACACTTTCCTAGTTGAGTTGGCGCTTAGCGTTGAAAGCGCAAATTTTCGCGGAAAATCATCATCGAAATTTTGTCGTAAACAAAGTTTCGTGCAACGAAAGCGGCAGCGGAGACAGCAGTAGGCAATCAACAGAAAATTTTTGGTTGGCGGTAGAAAGTTGCGGCAAAGAATTGAGCTGTTCTGTGATATATTTTTTGTCTTTTTTTCTAGAGTGAACGAAATATTATTTCAAAAACAACTCATTTACCTTGGATTAACCTTGAAGAGTTGGCAATTAGTAAGTTTAACTATTGAAAAAGCCCAAAAAATATGATGACTGTTTGCTGCGATGAGGAAATTAAAATTAGTTGATGCTAAATTCAAGTCACGCGCTGGTCGTCTGTATCGAAAGAAAGAATGGGGCTGTTGTGTGAAGCAGCGACGGTGGCATTGACAACCAATTTGTATATTTCTCTACAAGGATCCTTCACAGGAGTGAGTAGGAGATCTGCTCAGACTTGGATTCAAGGTCCACCACTATTTTTACTGGTCACTCAAAACTAAACAACTAACTTGGCACCGAGATTCACTCAGCAGAACACTGATTTAACCTAAGATTTCGGCTTCCTGGACACTGTTGTTTTTTTTAACTAAATTTACACAATAAATGGAGCTGCTCTTTTTGCCACGTAATGTTTCATGCCTCAGTCTCGATACGCTCTTATGCAATCTATTCTGGCATCGAATCTGCAATCAGATCTCTACAGCGCAGCAAAAGGAAGAAATCGCTGGCTGTGATGGTTCCCATGAATGTGTTTTAGGTACCCAAAAAAATTTTAAAACACACGAAAAAATCAATGTACAGCCATTCCAAATTAAATGTAAAGAAGTTATGGAGGTGGAAAAAATCAGAAAAGTCCCTAACAAGCGGTACCAAAGCCTTATATAAGTCAAAATTTTGGTATCTGATTTGCATAAATGGGGTATTGTTGGAAAGGTTAAAAGTCAGGCAGTATTTCAGTTTGATTATCTTCATAATTTTTCCCAAAAAATATTTTTTTTTAAAGGCTGACTAAACTAAATGGTCATAACTTCTAAAGCCTTTGACACTCCATCTCAACTCTACTTTTTAATGTTTTCAATGACTATAGTTTAGACGAAAAAAAAGTTTGGAAATATGGAACGAAATTTTGGAAATTAAAAGTAGAGCCTTTTAAAAAAATATAATCCTTGTGTTTTTTATTACTATTGAAATTCCAATGAGACCTATTTATGTATACTAGAGTTCGCCCAGTGGTTGAAATTCAACCACCACAATGGTCAGTTTCCTTATATAAGATTAAATTATATTCTTGTTTATTTTGGTTCACTTTATTTTATTTTTGTTTTTTATTTTAATTTTATTTATTTACTTTATTTTTGTTTTGTTTTATATTACTTACTTTATTATATTTTATTTCATTTCATTTTATTTTATTTCATATCATTTCACATTATATTATGTTATGTTATGTCACGTCATGTCATGTGATATTATGTTATGTTAGGTTATATTATGTTGTTTTATGTTATGTTATGTTACGTTATGCTATGTATGTTATTCATGTTATGTACGTAGGTTAATGCATTTCACCTCAACTCACCACAGCTAACGTTAAATCAACTCACTTCATTTCAACTCACTTCCCCTTAACTTAACTGAACTTACCTCATCTGATCTCACCACGGCTTTAAAACTTAATCCACCTGAGCTCACCACACCTAAATTCAACAGACCTTAACTCACCACATTGCAACTCACCACAGCCACATTCACCACACTTAATCTCACCACACCTGAAGCCACCACACCGTAACTTACCACACCCAATTAACCACACCGCAACTCACCACACCCTCAATATTAAAGCATACATTTAGGAGGCATTTCCGCCCCAACCATGTAAATACATGTATGGCATTGGTATTGGTGTGACTTTTGAATTAATTTTTTCGCTCTATTTTAAACTAATTTGAATGTTTAAAAATTGTCTGCACATCAGCATCAAAATACCTTTCTAATGATGTGTAATAGTTTATACCTTAGAAGTATAGTTTAGCCGTAAAAGGTGTGTAAAGGAAACATGATCGCCTATTTATATAATAGATATTTGACCGCGAAAATAACGTATGCGACATTTTTATCAAAATTTTCTTTTTGATGCAGAAATGCTCTTTGAGCATCTAGATGCCTTTCTGCATCGAAAAGGAAATTAAGAAAAAATTGCCTACGTTTTTTGCGGAGTTAGAGCTCGATATGCATATTCGTACACAGATCCAAGTGAAAATTTCCCGAATAATTATTAAATTACGACCAACTTATGTTTGTCCAACGGAACCTTAGAAAATCGTGATAAATAATACATAGCATCTGTTATTATATCAGATTGGTAATTGAAAGCTATTTACTGCAAAGAAAATAATGATTAAAGAATCACAAATTAAATTAACTTATAAGCCTTCAAAACAACTTTCACGCGCAAGTGGCGGAGTCGATGCCTTTGCCCAATCATATTATTTTTAAGCCCAAACAATTGCCTTAATAAGTATAAACAAAACATATTTTTTTACAATATTTTTTGCCTTTAAATAGCTGAAATCCATTGTTGCTATAGCTTAATATGTTGAATACCAACTTGCTTGTTGTTTTTCTGGTAAAAAAATACAAATAAAATAAAAAAAATTTTTTGTTAAAATATGTATGCATGTTCGTTTGTATATGTGTAAATGCAAATGCTATCGGTTACAAATGTTATCTTAATTGCTCTGACACATCACTTTGAAAATAAATATTAAAAAATTATGCATATACATATGTACATTCAATTGCATTTGCCTAGAAAAAGTGTGTAATAACGCAATTTGAAATACCGCAATATTGTGAAAAAAGGAAAAAAAATGTACATGAAATTTCAATGCTAACGACTTAATTGTGGTTTTGTGGCGAGTGCAACGTGAGTATTGGAAAGATATGCTATCTTTAAATTAGTTGCTAGGAAATTTGTTTTTTATTCTTTTTTTTTAAGTTTAAATATGTAGTTACTAATATAGCTGAATAAATGAAGCATTTTTGGAAGGCGTCTTAGTTTTGTAAGCATGACATTATATTCCTTTCGATGCAAGCTTTCAAACCAACTGATGTTATACCAATGTTTCTTCATTTTTATAGGGGTTTTTTTTGTCACCACATATCGGTCTAAGGAGGCAAAACTTGTACATAGATTGTGAGGGCGACCACTATAATCTTGCGTAATCTTCTTCCTGCAAGGTAAAGAGATATAATTCTAAGACATTTTTTTTTTAATACGAGTATGGGGGGCTGAAAGGTCATTCGTTGGAAATCTTAAAATGGATACAGTTTCAAATTGGCAGAGCAAAACCAATGGAAAACTGTCTCAAACTTGATTGAAATGTCTTCACAGCCCCAAAACGCGTTCGGAGACAATATTGTAGGGATATTTGGTAGGGTAGCATGCCACGGTTATCAGTTTACATATTTTTGTATTGTATTCGGTAATGAGTGAGAAAAAAAATAAATAAAACTCGTCCAATATCTTATTTATAGCAAAATAAATTTTCCAAAAAAAAGTTGTATTTATTTGTATTTTAAGTACTTGTTTTTGAAATACTTAACCTCTCTGTAGGTAATTAATTAGCTAAAAATTAATTAACAATTATCCAACCGTTTTTTCGACTCTGCTGCATTTGCTCCGCTGGTGAAACTGACCCGGTAAACTATAAAGAGTTAGAAAGAGTGGAAGTTCAGAAGACAATGGATAAAAAGTCAAAGGCAGAGCGCGGACTGATAAACCAATCCATCAGAGCAGGCATCAAATAATTTGAGCGAAAATAGGCTTTGAACTCGTTTCCGACATATAACGTTACTTCGGTAAAATGAACTTTTCGAACAAGGGGCTGTTGGTCGTGCAAACGCCAGAACGCCCATTTTGTGCTTCTATTCATTCCGAAGTAGATAAATCTTCTAGCAGTGGAACCGTTTCAGCTTTTAAAATTTCCGACCATACTTGATATTCCCTCAGACTAGAAAATAAGGTGGCATAAAGAATTTGTGAAAATATCAACGGGCCTAGATTAGATTAGATTAGATTAGATAAGATTAAATGGGCTATTCTTGTCAAACATTTACTCTATGGTCACAGTCAATGTGTACCTTGAAGTCCTTGAAGTATTCTAGCAGCCTTGGGAGTATGGCGCATTCACATAAGAAGTTCATTTCGACTTATAGAGAAATCGTTGTGCAAGATCCGAAATAGGCGGCCCTGTCCCCAACAGTCCAGTCTCTTTTTATTATTTTTTTGAGAAGTCGTATGTTGGACTTAAAGATGATCCTTAGCAAGCTTCCTATTTTTCTTGTACGCATCAAGGCTACAGTGAACGCTGTTAGTAGCTACCCTGACCGTTTTGTCAAAGGGGGTTGCAGAGCGGAGACGCCTCGAATCATATTTCGATGTCTGTTTAAGAGCCATCTTTGATGATTTGAATATTTTCGTTCTAAGCAGTAGTGTCAAATACACTTTTGCCGAAAGGAGAACGATGAACTTCAACTAAAAAAAAACTAAAGTGGAGGCATAGCTCTCATAAGTTCTTCACCTTGGAACACTCTTAGCTGCAAAGCAATTCAAGTACACATATGTATGTATGTCTATAGGTGGAATTTCCCGAATCGGCATGGAAGCCTTTAGACTCTTTGCTAGCTGAGTAAATGAAATTTGAACACTCCAACAAGACCTACAACCAACGAAACGTTTATGATGAGGCTCTTGCTTCTGCCCCTACAGGTTGTCCAAGAAGTACC
Organism: Rhagoletis cerasi; assembly: GCA_029783565.1. Classification (NCBI taxonomy): domain Eukaryota; kingdom Metazoa; phylum Arthropoda; class Insecta; order Diptera; family Tephritidae; genus Rhagoletis; species Rhagoletis cerasi. The sequence continues at coordinate 15,324 of JAPVRG010248628.1, forward strand.
ACGACAAACTTGAGGAGAAAGTAGGTTAGTAGTAGGTAGTAGCAGTTAAAGAAAATATATGAAAAGGGCAGATTTTTTTTCAAATTAAAAAAAATATATTTATTTTAAACACGGTGACACTTACCTGTACATTTTTTGCTTATCAGGGAGCTCACCCCCACCTACCTTCTCCTTAAGTCTGTCGTGGTACTTCTTGTACACCCTGTATATCAAATTTATAATCTGAGGTCATGCAACCCAGTCTTTCCCAATCATACTTCTGGTCTTCGACATTCCTATTCCAGCAAATCCAGTATAACTCTCAGCATTTTCGGCTTTTTTAAGATTTGTACCACTAACTGATAATCTTTATTGCCTATTTGTAAAGATTATCTTAAAAAAAGTAATAATTCGGTTTCGAAGAGGTTACCCCGAGATCGTTGCATACTGTCCTTTTAACCAAAACGTTAGGTGCAGATTGAATAACACCACTGATCTACCATCATGTGACTGCAGGCAGAAAAAGACACACGAAAAATATATAACAACAAAACTTTAAAGACGATTCAATCATATCGAAGACAACCAAGTACACACTTGGATATAAAAGTAAATCTTTGACACTTCTGGTGCCACGAGTATAAATCAGTAAAATTTTCCAAGAAAGTAACTTTTTTAAAATAACAATAATTTACCCCATTATTTGCACGACTTAGTTACTAGCGTAAATTTCCGCATTTATGTCAAGCAACAAAAACTCAAAAGCCGGCTTTTCCAAACTCTCGTACTTGCTTGGGGAACCACTCCGCATTGATGGGGCTTTGTTCATTAGTGCAATTACTAAGTTTAACATACATCAGTAAGTACACAAATGCGTCACATACATAGGTGCTAAAAATATACATTTGTATGTACGAGTATGAGGTTAAAAACGTATGCATGTCTGAAATTGTTACAGGTTGGAGCACCTTGACACTCAAGCTGCTACGTCATAAGCCGGTTGGCAAGCGACGCTCAGAAACAAAAACTATGCAAACACTTTTGATTTGAGTGAAATTATTTGGAAAAAATCCAAACTTAAAATGCCGATTTGAGTGTCAACAACAAAGCAAGCTATGCTCACAAGCAAAAATCTCAGCTCAGCGAGTTGGCTAAGAACCCACTTTGAATGCACTCAAACCCGTTTTCCGTTTACTTGCAAAGGTATTCGCGCAGTGGCGAATTGCTAAAAGTTAGCTTTGCCGGTTTCTCAGCTTGAGTGCTTCTATGTTTTGACGCGGCTTGGTGAATAAGTATTTATGTATGTTTATATGTAATATATGTAAACAAATGTTTGCTAATCAATACTCGTATGAACTGACATTGAAGCATCTGTTAGCTTCTTTTTTTTTTGTAATTTATTTCATATTTGTAATGGTTTTCTTTTTTTACTTGCGCGCATTTGTCATAACAAATCACTGTCT
>JAPVRG010248657.1:0-10627 GCA_029783565.1 Rhagoletis cerasi
CATGGGTATATACATAAATAATTACATATTAAATTGGTGTTTCACACATTTGACGGATTACAAAAGTATTGATGACAATTCAAAGATAATTTAAATACGTTTTCTGAAACAAAACGCCATTTCAAAAAATATATATACAATTTCGATTTTTACCACTACTTTCGTTGAATTTTGCCTCTTAAAAACCTTTCTATAAAAGGTAATAGCTTGTATTTTCTAAATAATATAAATTTCTATACGTTAATTAGGCAAATTTCTTCAAAAAAGGTAATTTTGTTGTTGTGTAGTTGATAAGACATTAATATTTTAAAATATCGAAATATTTAAATTTAACATCTAATATCTTTATTTGGGCGAAATAATTTTGGTGTGGTTGAAATCAGCATGAAGAGCTCTATGGAGCCACATTTTGGGTGTGTCCCTAGTTAATACTTAAACATTTCTCGAAGTTCCGATTGTTCCATTTTCTTTTTTTTTAGTTCATTCGATGCATCGAAAATACAAATTTTTATGTACGATACATCGATATGCATCGATGCAATATTTCGATGCATCACATCGAAAAAACATCTATGTATTTCTTTGACTTTTGACCATACACAGTGATTCCAAATTTAGTCAGAAAGAAGAAAGTTGCAGAGTTGCTTTTGTGCAAATAAAGACGAAATCGATTTTTTTGTAGAAAAGTTCGATTTTATCCGAATTTTAGCACCACAAAGTTCGATTTTAAAAATTCGCCATTTTGAAGCCAAAATTCGATTAAAATTCGAATCTCGAAGCTTCGAAAATTTACCCATCCCTAGTTGTGAAGCTAAGCAGAGCGATACGGATAATTAATCACATTAATGTAAGTTCAATTGAATCTCTTTGGATTTGAAATATCATGCTTTCAAACAAATTTTTAAATTTTCTGTAAAAAAATTGTTGAAAATTCGAAAAAATTCGAATCAAATCGAATTTGCACCACCCAATTTCTAATCGAATAATCGAATGGTTGGGCATTGTTCGAAATTTGGAAAAAATCGAATTTCACCCTCACTACCCATCCCTACGGCTTTCTCTGCACTACCAGGAGTTACTAAAGTAGTTACTTGCGTGATATATGGACGCCCCCTTTCGTAGCTTTTCGCAATTCTGCTGCCGACTGGTTCGACTCTGCATTACTATAAGCACTACAGAGCTGTAAAAAATTGCAATCAAATTGGATTGCAATCGCATATTATTGGTAATATTGCAATCTGTTTTAATTGCAATAAACATTGATTGCTTATATTTTGAATGCAAAAATTACAATTTGCAATCATTTAGTAGAAATTGATTGCAATTAATTTTTGATTGCAATCATTAATTGTATCAAAATTGCTAATTGCAATCTGTCTTAATCAACACGTTTTATGTTTTCAAATTAAATTAATATTAATGAATAAGTACAAGTACGATGGTGAGGCACACGATCCTTCAGTGGATTAACGCAGCGTATTAGCAGCCCAAAGTACATGTACTCAAAGTACAACATGCTAAAAGATGTATTCGAATCTGTTAAATAAGTACAAAACTCTGTGTCAGTCTGCGTTTCTGATATCGAAGCTTTCGACCTTAAATTAGCTGTGAACACTTTACTTTAACTAGTATCGCCCTGTGCTGGACATTCGACCCCCCACCTTTTTCATAAAATTTTTAGATTAACTTTTACTTAGTTTTGACTCTTTATATGTGTCAAACTTTAAAATTTTGGTTTGTGGTGACAATCCGTTACAACTATGTAAGGCCAATGTGCTTAGGGAGGCTATACATATATACTGTATTCTTATGGCCTTATTCATAAACAATAAAACTGATTTAAAAAGCTTTATAAATTGACGTTTTCATAAATTTTTCAACTTATAATCCTTTCTTAAAGCTATTTTATTTTTTATGAATAAGGTTATAATAATTAAAAAATTCGAATAGCCTTATTCATAAAAAATATAACAGCTTTAAAAAAGGTTTATAAATTGAAAAATGTATGAAAACTTTTTTATACAACGTTTTGAATCTATTTTATTTTTTATGAATAATAATAATAGATTGGCGCTTACACATATGTTAGTGTTTGGCCGAGCTTCTCCTCCGATTTGTGGCGTGCGCCTTAATTTTGTCACACAAAGGGGAGGGACCTACAGTTTTACACCGACTCCGAACGGCGATTGTATTTTTATGAGAAGCTTTTTCATGGCAAAGTACCCTCGGAGGTTTGCCATTGCCTGCCGAGGGGTGGCCGCTGTTAAGAAAAAAACCTGAACCCAGGCCTGCGGAGCGGAGCGCGCACTGCTTACCACTACACCACAGCGGGCATTTTTTATGAATAAGGTCATAAATACATATATAAACCATGTGATTATCAAGAATTCTTTTCTATATAATTCCAAAAATTTGAAAAGGAAACTTACATACATATTTATTTATTTATGTACAAATTAGGCTAGACTGTAAATTTTTTTCTAAAAAATACTTCTAGATAGTTGCCCTACCATATTCAAATGCAATATAGTTAAAACGTATTAAGGAACCATGATGAATTTAGGAAAACAGATGAAAACGCCAGATTTTTTTAATAAAAATATATCAATATTTCAAAAAAATATCAATATTTCAAAAACGTGACACTTTATGGTGGTAATTTTTGTATCACCCCTTAAAGAAAACAGATGAAAAGGCTCGATTTTTTTTATATAAAAAACATTAATATTTCGAACATTACTAATCGAACAAACGGTACTCTCAAAAAAAAAGGGTTCAAAATTTTAGTGTGGCGTATTTATATATAGATTACACACTTTATAAATCATGTATTTCATATTCACCCTCATTGCGAGAGTCGTGTGGAATGCAAGTCGTTTTTCGAGTCGAATCGTATCGAATATTTCCCGTCATTGCCTAAAATTTCCACTCGACTAGTGTATTAAAACGAAAAAACTTGGCAGCACTGTATAGTTTTCGACGAATTTCGTCGTTTACTTATTTCAGCACGACTGTAGACAATGCTAGTGTTGTCGAGTCGTGAAATTTTGTCTAATTTACGACTTACGCAATGAGGCTGATTACTTTCAAAAAAATAATATCAGTGGAATTACAGTGTAGCAGTGGCAGCGTCAGTGACAGCGGCAGCATCAGTGGCAGTGATCAGCAGTCGGCATTATTGCCGATTGATTACAATGAAAGCGTAAAAATAAGTTCGGCAAAAAGATTTAAAATATTTATAGAGCTTTACGAACTTTATTTGAAGTATATTCGGCTACTTTTAGGTATGGAAACTGCGGCAGTAAATTTAGAATTTGCGCAAAAAGTGGCAGTACTGCTTACTGACACTGCTCTTATATTAGAGTTACCACTCAAACATACTGCCCCTAAAATAACAGCTGGTTACTGCCACTGCTACTGGCGCTGCCACTGCGGCATTGTAATTCCACTTTAAAGTTTCGTCTTCGATGACAGGCTGCAATGTGCAATCAACGCCACATTCTCTAGCTACTGCATCTTTTACTAACTTTATAATTTCGTTAATTCTTGTCTCACGAAAGCTGAGGTTCAAAGCTGATATCCACATTGATTTTGCTTGTGGATAGACCACAGACGCTATGATGGCATCGTGCATATCCTCAGTCAAGTTAAAATAATTAGAAAACCTATTCTCTATGGCTTTTATAACGGATGCAGCCAAATCCGAACAACTTTTTTGTGCTTCATTTGTACTTTACGTGAGTTCTGGGTATAAGTATTTTTACATATATAGAGATTATCCTAATTTTCGAGCTTAACTCCCTAATCTGTAATAAGAAAAAGAGATTAGCCATACAAAATTCCTCCAACGTTAATCTGTAATTATAAAATAATCTCAGATTATACCGATAGCTTTTCGGTGTCCAACCTAGTTTTATCGATTATTTTTGCGAAGAAGAGTTAACAAAAATGGATGCTAGCAAGGGAAAGAGGTTTCTAAACGTATTTATAATAAAATAGTAAGTTAAGATATGTTTAAATTGCTTAATTTAGCAGAAAAAAGTGATCACAGTGTCACAGAGAAGAAATTGAACTTTTCCTTCAGTTGTGAAAAAAACAAATCACAACAAATCTGACAGTTAGTTATCCGATACTTTACTGTGTAAACGGGGTGATTAACGAACGAGATTATATTTATATATTATATTTATATATAAACATACTTTAAGGTCCGAAGGAGAAAAACCATGCCTTGATTTCTTTGCGAAAAATTAACGACTTCTGCGATCGTTGCATTCCACTTAGTTTCTTCAAATCCAAGAGTGTATAGATCCCAAAGACAAATACTTTGAAGAACAAAATAACATTTTTTTAATACATTTTTTTCAACATTTTTAAGAAACTTTCCGGTTGACACTCGTAACAACAAATCGATTGCTATCAATGCGTGGGGACGTATAACTGTTACCTTATTCCAAAGTGATACTGTTAATTTCATATTCTCAATGCGTAATAAAAATAGGGTTATTCACGATGTTTTGTATTTGGTCTTGTAAATTGTAAATATTTAGTCGTGCTATTGAAAAAAATCTAGTAATTGAGTGGAAGCTGGTGCGTTGCAAAGTGCGTAACATGAAAACAAACTACAAGAAATCGAAAGTTTGGGAAGGTTCGACAGGGGCCGGTAGCATGGAGGAGGTTTCTAATATGTATGACTGATTAATGTATTTGAAAAACCAACATTTTATTTCTTTATATATAGGTGTCTTACTAGAAACCTGCAGTTTTTTTTACCAACTCGAAGAAATTTAGCTGTGTGGCAGGCACAAGCCGGTGTTTTCCAGGTCAGGCAATTAATGATAATGCAGTTGAAATTAATTGCACGACATGCACAAGCCGCAAAGGCATATACAGCAGAACAGGGGTGTCGGAAATTATGGCAGTGCAATCCAAAGTGATAAGTTTTAAGAAACAAAAGTTAGAAGCAGACGTCTTTGCAACAGATAGGGAGCTCTGCATAAGGAAAAGCGAATTGCGTTTAAAAGAAAGAGTTTGAGCTTAAACAAAACCAACTTTTAATAGAGCAATGGTTCAAAGAAAAAGAGCTAGTAAGCCTAGAAAAGCTGAAAATACTTGAGCTTGACATGAAAGAGCGACTAGCTATGAAAGAATTTCAACTAAAATATAAGTAGTTTTTTTATAGTAGTCTACTGATTTTTAACTAAAACAGATACACTTGCGTTTTTACAAGCCATAGTTAATATAGTTTATTGGCATTTTCATAACATTTCTGGTAACAAGTTTGTTACGTAAGCTTTTACATAAAGAAAAATATATGAATTAACTTAAAAATAAGTGTAGTTTTTGTAAAAATCAACAAAAGTGGAAAATAAACACTCACGTATAAATACATTGAACATTGGCAGTGCGGCATAAACTTATGAGCCTTTCGGTGTTAGCAGAGGAAGAGGAAGGCTCCCACTGCGATGGAAACCCCAAGTGGAGAAGGTCTTGGCTTCTCTTGGCATTTCCAATTGGCGACAGTTGGCACAGAAGAGAACGACTGGAGTGCTTTTTTGAACTCGGCCAAAATCGCTTGGGCGGTTACAGCGTCAAATAAGAAGAAGAAGACTTCGGCTAAAGTTCGAAGAGAGTGAAATGTCGACTACTTCAGAACTATTTAGAATATGGAAAGCGGAAAATTAAGAACCAGTTCTTGTAGGCAAATATTTAATTTTTTTATTAAAATGAGAATTTAGTAACAATGCTAAGCATTAGTCTGGTTTTGAATGAAGTTTAGTAGACTATACCTATCTAAGATTTGTTGATGGCAATAAACTTGCACTAGGTTCAGCGTAACTTCGATTGTCTTCGCTGTTAAAATTTATAAAAATATTGTGCAAAATACAGCAGACTGTTATCCACTAATTACACTCTCTCTTGTTTTGTGTCGTATGCAATCTGAACTAGAGTTCTTTAAGGCTGGTAAATCTTTCCTTCAAAGCTCCAAAACAATTCTTGATACGTACGCGGTATTTTGAAAAGTATTTATTAAACTTTTCCCTTTCTTCTCTGTTAAGTTCTGGACAATTTTGCCGAAATGGTTTTAACAAGAATGGCTTCAATGGATATGCACTATCTCCAGCGATCCATTGCGAGGTTGCCAGTAATCCATTAGGGTGTTTTGAGATTAAGGAGTGCGAAAACATTTTTCGTCATGAACGCTCCCTGGGTAACCAAATGAGGCTTGCCTTATGCGCGATTGATGATCACAAATTACTTAAATTTTTACCGAATATTGGCGCTTCCGAGAAAAAAATATATAACCAGCACAACCGGACATTTCTTTTTCTGTTTCTGCAATAAGTTTCAATCGCTCTCTTTCATAGGGCCATTATAAAAACTTTCGCTTCAAATTGAGTATAGCTTTAAAAACTCTTCTGGTTACGATCTGAATGGCACCGCTATCTCCAATACCAAACAAATACGCTACTTTACGAATCGAAAGTCCTTCACACAATGAGCCTAATCGATAAAGTACGATCCTAAGTCGTGTATCAATTTTAAGTTGTCTTGCATTATGATTATTGCGAAATAAATAATCGTCTCTTATTAAGTTTAAAAAGTAAGCAAACTCCATTTTGTTCACACGCGTCATCTGGCGGAATCTATTATCGTCAAAATGCTGTAACACATTAAGCTCCCATAGTTGGATTTGGGAACTCCTACATGGACGCTTCGGCGATTTGTCAACAATATAAGCATATTCAACCTAAAAGTTTCATCGATCTCTTCCTCCTCATCTTCATCGCCTAATAAAAATGCATCGAATAAATTAATAAAATTCATAAATTACACATTTGATGACTCACTTCCTTCCATCATTGCGTCCTGCGCGTACTTCTCGTAAATCGGACCTATAAATTAGTTTTTCTCGCTTCTTCTTGCCTTTAAAAACTCTTTACCGTTATTTTAATTATTTGATTTTTTGAAATGTAATTGCCAAAATATTGTACAATAGCTTATGAAAAAGTATGGGAGGCTCACAAGTTTCATTTTACAACTGTTCTAATAAAATAAGACAAACGAGAAAATATGACAAATGGCACGACTTGTGAACTCCCTAATTGTAAATTATTAGGTAATTCCATAATGTAATAAAGAAAGTGAAATCAATATATGACGTACGCTTATTTGAATATTTAAATGTAAACAATTCGTACATTTGTTTACATTAACCCTCTTTCGGCTTTGGTTCATGTATGGTACGATGAAGCATATAACAAAAGCTACATACACATGAGTGAAAATCTCTCAAGTGGGCCACCCAAAATTGGATGGTCAAAATTTTTTCGCACAAATCACTTTATTCGGTTAACAACCATAACAAAAAAATATAATTTGAACAATTTTGCAAAATTCGAAGTTTTACAAAAGTTATGGTAATTAACTTTTTTTTAATGAATTTATTCATTATTTATTATCTATTGATTCAAAGCATGTATCTTGCTGATTTTTTTCATGATAATAGCTAATTAGACACGCTTTAGCCTGACTATTAAAATTTTTCAAAAAACCATTATTTTGTATAAAATTTTTGATTTTTTTTTTTTAATTTTATAAACAAATGGAAATATTTGTTATTGGCATTGCATATCAATCGTTATTCTATAATACATTATTAAAAAAAAAAAACACGGAAACTTCCACGGAGTTGGTAGTTATTAATTTTTTTCGCTCCTGTCACGGGTGCGTTTGCTTTAATGTCGCGTGACGCGCGCACTCGTAGCGAGCGTGGTGGAACCAGAGAACGCAAAAAAAAAAGCAAATATTTTGGTATTGGAACTGATGACTAGGACGGCCATTCATTCGACCAACCCTATACAGTATATCTCTTTTTTTGCCTTTTTAGGAGCTTTTATTTAACTTCACTTGTATGTATGTATGTCCTGGAATTTTGCAATTAATATTTAGGAATCTTCCCGATGTGTTACAGACTTGAAATTTCACACTTAGCTCAGAAATATATTGAAAATCGTTTTGCGATTGTACTTTACCGCTGTGAGTACAGGGTGGCGCCGAATGAGCTATATGGTTTGAATTCTTTATAACTTTTTTAATTATTATTTTTTAATTTTTTTTTTCAGAAATTTGTGAAGAAGACTTGGGGAATTAATTATGAATCATTCGAAATAAAATCATGGCAATTACACCCGAAATTCTGCGAAAAGTTATGGAAAATATGTTAAAAAGAGCACGTATGTGCAAAGCAGAAAATGGGCATCACTTACAGGATATCATTTTTCAAGGCTAATTGCAAAAAATTCCGCAATAATATACTGTATTTCAAAAAAAAAATTATAATAATCGCGTAAATAAAAAAGGTATAAACCATTTAAACCATATAGCTCATTCGGCGCCACCCTGTACTTAAGAAAGCGGTCGTTAGCGAAAACATTTCCGCCTGCTTCGCATGCACACACAAATACAGATGCAGGTAGTTAGTTACTAGCAAACAATGTATGCCTTTTGTACGCAAAGTAGTTAGTATTACATTTTTTTATGAATATGAGGCGTTCTTTTTCAAATCGAACAGATTTCGTTAAAAATATGAAGTCACACGTCCGATTTGCTTCAAACTCGGTTTACAGGTTCTTTACATAAAATAATTTGACACGTATCCCAGGATTTATTTTTTTTATTTTTTTCTTCCGAGATATAATCTGTCAAAGTTTGGACTTTTTCCTCAACCAGGCAAATCATAGACTTATTCAAATCGGTATATCTCGGCTTGTACTTATCGTAGAGATTTCATCTTAACATCATTTGAAAGGTAAAGAAACAAGCTCCATATATTTTAGTACATGTTTAAATTTTTCCCGTAAATTTAATTTTTTCTAAACAGTTGAATTTTTTAAAGTTGATTCCCACAGTGTTTACACGAACTTTTTAAGTTTAAAATAACACCAACTTATTCCTTGTTTAATTCTCTACAAAATCAATATGTTTAAAAAATGGGATGAACATACGGACTGAAATAAATATTTCTACGACAAACTTAATTATGTAATTATTATTATTATATATGTAGTTGAAACATCGCAAGACATAGAAAAATGGACCCAATAGGTGTCACTGAAGCCAAAATATAAAGTATATTCTACAAACAGTTCATGTTTTTTTGCGTTAAAAGTTCGTTTAAATTCAATACTAACAAAAATATAATGATGGAAAAAAATTTCCCGTGCGACAGTGATTAAAATTAAATTAAAAAAAGAATAAATCATTTTTGGGTAAAATCAAAACCAGTTTTTAGTGACATCAATGCACAATATTCTAAAATCAGTCCGGTTGAAATATTGCCCCACGTTTCGCTGAAATCAGTGTTTCAATTATTGGCCGCGGAAATCATTTCTGATTTTGTCCCGTGCGAATGCTTTGGTTTTTTGTAGAGAACGACCGAACCTCGATTTTTAAGGCCGAACCGAACCGAACCGAACTTCGGCCAATTTCGGCCGAAGCCGAACCGGAGCCGAACCGAACATTTTCAAGGGCCCAGGTAATAAATAAGAAATGACTTTTTAAAAATGTAGTATTCTTATTGATAAAAAAGCAAAAAAGGTACATACTTAAGTTTCAATCACATAAATTTCAGCAAATAACATAAAATTATATAAGTATTTTTGTAAAAAAACATAAAAAACTTGTTATGGCACGTGTACATATAGTAATAATTTAATATTTAATGTTCGGTTTAAGTTCGGCTTTTTTTCTGCCGAAGCCGAACCGAAACCGAACCGAACTTTTGTAGCCGAACATGGCCGAAGCCGAAGCCGAAGCCGAAGTTCGGTCGTTCTCTAGTTTTTTGCAATAATCTCGAAAACGAAAAGTTGACCATAATCAAATTTAGCACCAATTATAGGGCTAATTAAGAGCTTTAAGCTAAGCCTATTGCCAAAAAAAAAACCTTTTAGATGATGGTTTTTTTTCAGTTTGAATGTGTACGACGGTCTCCTTCGACATGATGGAAATGCCCATATACAATTTTAGTATACAGTATACTTCTTCTCTTCTTCTTGTTTGGCGCTGTAACCGCCTAAGCGATGTTGGCCGAGTCCAACAAAGCACGCCGGTTGTTTCGCTTCTGCGCCAACTGACGCCAATTGGAAATGCCAAGTGAAGCCAAGTCCTGCTCCATCTGGTCTTTCCAACGCAGAGAAAGTCTCCCTCTTCCTCTACTACCACCAGCGGGCTTCGAGTCGAACACTTTCAGGGCTGGAGGGTTTGTGTCCATTCGAACGACATGACCAAGCCGGCGGAGCTGCTGTACTTTAATTCGCTGTACAATGTCCATGTCGTGGTAAAGCTCGTACAGCTCATCATTCCATCGTCTGCGGTACTCGCCGTTGCCAACTCGTAAAGGCCCGTAAATCTTCCGTAGAATCTTTCTCTCGAGTACTCCAAGGGCCGCCTCGGCATACTGTGCATGTGGCATAAATTCAAAACTTTATCGAGCAGCCATTTTTGACTGTCAGGGCTTGGTTCAAGTTTTATTGATGATTTTTATTAACTTAAACTAAAACAGAAAAAAATCTGACCCTTGTACTAACATATAAAGAAAGTCTAGGTACAAGCAAAAAAAAAATTT
>JAPVRG010248679.1:0-10626 GCA_029783565.1 Rhagoletis cerasi
GTAGCTCTCTTTACTTGCCTTCTTGGCGGGCTTTGTGGGCCAATGCATGCACGTTTTGTTGGTGAGGTGGTTTGTTTTGAATGTGACATCATCATCATAATCATAAAAATTTCACGCACATTGTATGTACGAAAAAAGAAATGAAAACAAAAACTGCGCTTCTGCACTACATAGCAAATAAGGGGCCTGTTCAGATGTGAGTAAAAATAATTGCGCAATCTTTTACGTAGCTTAGTATGTGTATGTATTTACGTATCTCCTGGCTAAAAAGTACCCGAAAATTCTGACGGCCGACCTTTACACTACCACCGTTTGGCGGTGTAGAGCGAGACCAAAAAACTTCGCCGATGGCTTCTCTTCTTTGCGGAGCTCAGAAAGTTCAGTTATGCACACCAAATCCAGGCACTTGGTGTCGAGTGGCAGGAACGCGTAGGACTTTTCGAAACCCCCGCAGAACGAACTGGAACAGTTTTAGACGGTTGGTGTTTGGAGCACCTGATGAGCTCAGCTCCTCCGTATTATATATGTATATGCGGTCTTCTGGAGACGTCGCACAGTGGGCCGCCCCATACAAGTTAGCCGGAAAAAAATATTTGATTGCTTCTATGCTTGGATTTGTCGTAAAAAGGGGCCATAAAGAAATTCATCTTGATCGGGGATCGATTGGATGACTGCAGAGGTCCTTTAAGGAGGGTTTGTAGCAAAAACGGTATATTGAAGGTATCTATATATAAATACGCCACAATAAAAGTTTAGCGGTTTGATTTTCTTGAACAGAAAAAGTACTTTTTTGCACAAACTTAAACATAAGTGTGTTTGATCGATCACAGAGTGGTGTTTTTTATAGAGAATGAGTTCAGCTCAATGAAAAATTTTCCAAAGAACACCACCCTGTAACTATCAACACCACTGTCGTCGCCTAGGTAAAAGATTGTCGTAAGCGCAAACGAAACGTGAATAACATACGACAATCTTTTACCCAGGCGACGCTCTGTAACTATCAGTATGTACAATACCTTGATTCAAAGCGAACATTTCAGAGCTCATATACATGTTGTGACTGTAGCTGAGTGCGCAGAGATGCTTGCCACTAGTTGTTAGCTTTAAGGAAGGTCCTGGTTCAAATACCGTCAGAGGCAAACATGGTTATAAAATGATAAAATATTTTTTTTTTGTGTTTCCGAAATATGAAAAAGCATCTGTGAAGTGCAGAACGAAATCGTAATCAAACGAAAAGATCTCCAACAATTAATCTATTTAAAGTAAACAAAACATAGTTTGGCGCCAAATCATATGAGTTTTAGTTTGAAACAAAGTGGATATGGTTTGTTTTTTTTCTCAGTGTAGGGTTCAAATTTTCAGAGAATTTTTTTTTAGGTATTTTCCACAAAATTTCGAGGTGGGAGTGAAAAAAAACAACAGTCGAAAAAAAACGCCCTAATGTACATACGTAGTTTTTTCGATTAGCAGCTTTCTAAACGACGTTTTTCTTATCCATAAGAACCTTATCCAACACCGTAAGCACTTATAGATGCGCTAAAATAGCCCATTAGGTATCCCTACCCGCCCGAGTCCGACATAGCATGCCAACTGTCTCTCTACTATGCCAACTGACGCCAATTGAAAATGCCAAGTGAAAAGTCCTTCTTCACCTGGTGTTTCCATCAAGGAGGAGGTACCCGCTTATAACCTCGAAAACGATTGGTAAATAATAGAGATAAGCATCGATGGCCGATGTTTGAATAACATCGATGGTTTGTGTCCGACGTTCGATGTTTTCGGCATCGATGGTTGCGGTTCGATGTTTTATTACCATGGATGGGTTTCCTTGATATTATTAATTTGCATGGGGCAGATTCCTACCCCTAGTACCAGTATTCGATGCCTAAAATAAGTGAATTCTGGGAGCATTCTGAAAAATGTTCACCGATCTGCAAAATGCAATGATTGTGGGGAAATATTAAACACTTCGGGAAATACACTTAATTTAAAGGACCAGCAGAGGCCCTTACATTTTTGGAACGAAAGTGCCTCAACATACCTGTTACTTGCAAACGGGGCCTTCGGAAAGGCTGTTTTCTAAGGCTGGCCAAATAGTGTCTGACGCCGGAAACAGATTAGATGGGAAACTTGCGTCAAAGCTAGTTTTTTTTAAACTCCTTGCCAGCAGATTTTTAGTCAATAGGTTAGCCAACCTCTTGCTTAACTAATAGTGCCAAATCAACGACAGCAATCCAAAAAAGGATTCTATGCAATCTTATTTCAATTTAATTTACATTGCATTATTTCGTATTTTTAATTTGTGTATATATTTTTTTTTGTAAGGAATACTTGCGATATTTTTTTCGAGAGAGAACATCGATGGTTTAGCTACGATGCTCACCCCCAGGGAATAAATATGTTACTATAAGTACAATACATACATTTAAGGCCTATTTGTAGGCAGGGATCTGCACTCCAGCCATTTATTTTAAACAAGCCTAACCTAAATTTTAATACATAGATGTGACAAGTTTGAGGTAAGCAGTGGTGGGTAATGGTGCAAATTTTTTGGCACTGACATTTACTACCAAATTGGCGCATTTTTATTTGTGTTCCCGCGTTTTCCACGGCCGTTTAAGTAAATTTTCGTACAAATCTGGTAATATTATTCATAGTTTTAACAAATCCATTTTCATCAGGAAAAAGTATCGAAGTTTGGCATTTGTGAACAAAAAAGTATCAAAGTATCAAATAAGATAATTTAAAACGAAAAGTATCAGAAATGATACAATTGGAGCAAAACGGCAACATTGGTTAACCACTATGACAATCTTCGATGTAGATTTGTCACAACTAAGTGCTTTAATGGACTTAATTCCCCCTCTCATTCACACCTTGAAGGGATCATTGTCTGAAAATGATACCTCAGCCCAGTGGGCGGGACTATTTAGTCCAGGCACCTGTAGTCTGCTGGAAGATCTTCCAAATGCTGTCAGCTAGAGAGTTTATTTATATGAATTTTCTGTCATATCTACAGATCCGCTTTTCTTTCTAGAATCTTGAGGAAAAAAGAAGTCCGTTGATACCAACGGGCGTCCAGAGGTAATAATAGCGGTGCTAGGCTCCGTAGTACACCCCTGAAAGTGAGCGCTTGTTAGGGCTCCAAGCATTTGCTCGCGAGATAACGTACAATCGCTATTCGGTTTCTGAATGTACATTGGGCTCGTCGGATTTTTCACAAGCATTTTTGGCAGGCGATTACACTCCGACTGTTCCTCTATGTTATCGCATTAAACTTTCCAGGAGTGCTTTTGGACTTTCCTCGTGGCATTCTTAAAATTATTCAGGGCTGCCTTGTAGGTAGTACAAGAACCATTACGTTTTACCGCATTAAAGAGCTTCCATCTTTCCTTCCGGAGAGAAGCTATTTTCTTGGTTCACCAGTGTGGCTGCCTCTCTAAATTCGCAAGTATAATTGGACAGAAAGCGGAGAATCAGGTTTATTTGATATTTTTAAAAAATACACTTTCCAACCTAAAGCTTTTTAGTAGAAACCAAGAGATCTGCCAATGTTGATTGTACTAACAATAAAGTAGTTGAAAATGAGCACAGTAAAGTGACTGATGGAGTTTAACTTTTCTTTGGGTGGTCTTTCACGAATCGGTTGTCCAATTATCAGTCGGAGGTATCTTACAATATTGACAATTTGAATTTTTATCAGCTTTTTAATAACTTTTAAGGTAATTTTCATGACCGACTGCTAGAGATTCTTAAAAAGTTTCAGAAGCATGTAAATCGCCGAGAAGGCAGTTAATTGCTTCCACATGTAGTACATTCTTCGTTATTATCACGCGCGACGTGCTGCTCAAGTTCATAGGTTCACATGAATATACTTAACAATAATTCTCAAAATTAATGAAACCAAAGTAACGCAAGCAACAGCATGTACCCAACCAAGCCCAAAATGTACGATGTAAGCGATTATGACTATGATGTATTAGACATTCAGGTTATTATCGGCAAACTGACATCAAACAGCATGCGAGCGCTGCAAGAGATCCGTCCGAAACATTCACATATGAGTACACACCAAAGCTCAAATATTTATATACAGGGTATTCCAGACGTAACCTGCCAAACTTGAGATGAAGATAGGTGGGGGGGCTGAGCTCCCTGATAAGCAAACATTTTTCAGGTAAAAGTATCACCAATTTTGAAACTGTAAAATTTTTTTGAATCTAAAAAAATCGGGCATTTTCATTTATTTTCACAGCATGTAAATTTAAAAAAAAATTTTAAATTAAAAAAAAATTTAAAAAATTATTTTTTTTTTACATGCAGTTAAAGAAAATACTTGAAAGGCACGATTTTTTTAAATTCGAAAAAATTTCAATATTTCAAAAACGGTGACACTTTTACCTGAAAACTTTTTGCTTATCAGGGAGCTCACCCCTCCATCTACCTTCTCCTCAAGTTTGGCAGGTTACTTCTGGGGCACCCTGTATATAAATAGTATCTTAGAAAATGCATATGCCTTCAAGCAATAACTAAAGTATAGGCCTCTATATACATATGTATGTATTTATAATATGCGTGCGCATTTGTACTTGCGAGCGTTCTCAAAATGAAACACAGGTGTTGCCTCGAGTTGCATGTCATGCCCACAAAACATAAAATTTCGCCTCGTTCTAATTACAGTTGTTGGTACATAATAGTGATGTTTGTTGTTGGTTGACTGTTGCTACTTCACATGTCGGTTGCAATTGAGATTATGCTTTACCGCTGTGGTTTAATGCTTTTTTCATTTTCTAGCTTTTTTTTAACTCTACGTGCATGCTGCACACGCCCCTTTTCCTACATTCTTATGTGTACCCTTGTAAGCAGTTAGATTATTTTTTTGCTTGCTTGTGGTGCATGAAATTGCTACAACAAATTGTTTGTAAGATACAAAGCTGATATTTATGTCTGTTATAACTGTTCTAAGAGATACATTTACCGTTAAAAGAATACAAAAGAGAAAAGGGTTGTTGGAAAAGTGTGTTTAAGTGAGTATATACATATATATACGAATGTAGCACGTACCTACATAAGTACATACTTAAATGCTAAGCAGCAAGTCACTCATTATTGCAAGATTATAATCAACCCAATTTTGAATAGGTAATCTTGAATTTATTGAAGGTTAGCTAATGATGCTTTGTTGTACATGACTAGCGCTCTCCTTTGGCGAATGAAAAACAAATTAGATAGTAAAAATGATTATAGAATTTTGTTGCAAGTTAAATAGAGCCTAAAAGTAGGTACAGACCAACAAAAAAGCTAAAACATTCAAAAGTTTATTTTTCATTCTGTTTAAGTGAAATGAGCGTAACAGTAACTTTCAAAAAGTCCGGGATTGAATCGATCTGCCTGTAGACTCCATCCGCAGCTGTTTGTACGACTCTATTGAAAAAAAAAAATTAGAATGAGTCACAAAGCCGAATTGCAGAACACCATTTAGAAGGCTCAAAAGAATATCGAATACGATTTGGTTTTAATGCGGAATTTGTTTCAACTAATTGTTATAAAAGATATCTATATAGATTAAGGAATCCAGAAAGACACGGCGAAAGAATTTACAAGGTTGATAACCTTCAACTATTAAAATCTAAATTCATGCCGAATTTGTATACATAGGGTTTTCTGAAGAGTGATGGCCAACTCTACGGACTTACGATTAAATATTGCTGGATGACAACGAACTATGTAGTAGGAAGCCGAGCTAATACATGGACAAAAATCTTTTTATCAATATTATTTCGAATCACAGCGGCTATAACGGGTCCTAAATATTTGCGCGTTCATATGCACTGGATTGGCCTGACCATGGAGATGGAATGCTATCTTTGCCTTGAGAATGAAGAGACGTTGGAGCACATTTTGTGTGATTGTCCTATGTTGGCTAGACTAAGGCAGAAGGATCTAACAAGGGCTGCCCTCAGGGTGATGTACTCTCCCATTTGCTCTGGTGCCGGGTAGTTGATTATCTCCTTGTCACTCTTAATGGCTCTGATATCTACGCTCAAGCATATGCGGTTGCTGTGGCCTGCCTAGTCACGGACCCATCTCTCCTGATTGTTTGCAGAAAAGCGCAGACAGTACTGAATATATTTGACACTTAGTGTGATGGTAATGGGCTTACCGCTAACTATCGTGGGAATCTCACGTAGAACACAAGACCTCTAAAGTATTGGCGACTCTTTGGCAATGGAAACAGTTCTTTGGCAAAACGTGGGGTCTGTCACCAAAGGAAATCCTCTGGATTTATACCTCTGGCGGCAGAGATCTGTGCACTTGTGTCTTTTCAATGCCACACCATAAAGACTGGGAGGCATCGCGGGTCTGTCGGTGAGCAAAACTCATATTACCTTCAATCACAGAAGGTCTATCTTCTCATTTGCTCTCATTGAGCAGACAGGTTTGCATCCCTACCCGCCCGAGTCCGACATAGCATGCCAACTGTCTCTCTACTATGCCAACTGACGCCAATTGAAAATGCAGATTCCTACCCCTAGTGCCAGTATTCGATGCCTAAAATAAGTGAATTCTGAGAGAATTCTGAAAAATGTTCACCGATCTGCCAAATGCAATGATTGTGGGTAAATATTAAACACTTCGGGAAATGCACTTAATTTAAAGGATCTGCAAAAGCCCTTACAATTTTGGAACGAAAGGGCCTCAACATACCTGTTACTTGCAAACGTCGCCAAGAAATATTTGTCAACAACGGTCACCTCGGTGCCTTCGGAAAGGCTGTTTTCTAAGGTTGGCCAAATAGTTTCTGACGCCAAAAACAGATTAGATAGCAAACTTGCGTCAAAGATAGTTTTTTTAAACTCCTTGCCAGCAGATTTTTAGTCAATAGGTTAGCCAACCTCTTACTTAACTAATACTGCCAAATTAACGACTGCAATTAAAATAAAATTCTATGCAATGTTATTTCAATTTAATTTACATTGCATTATTTCGTATTTTTAATTTATGTACATATTTTGTAAGGTATACTTGCGAAATTTTTTTCGAGAGAGAACATCGATGGTTTAGCTATGATGCTCACACCTAGGAAATAAATATGGTACTATCAGTACAATGGATACATTTAAAGCCTATTTGTAGGCAGGGATCTGCACTCCAGCCATTTATTTTGGTGCTGATTGGTCACTTCATGAGGCACAAACACCTGACTGTGATAGGCGTACATGACAACTGCATTTGCCCATCCTGCCTTGAAGAGGAGACGGCGGAACACTTTTTGTGCTTCTTCATAGGCCTACAGCATTTGGCGCCGGTACCATAAAAGTTGGAATGACGAACTGTAGCAGCTTTATAATGTTATCTTATAACTTTAAACGAGTTATTCTTGTATATTTGTATATTTGTATATTTGTATATTTGTATATCCACTACTATCTCAGGATGAAATTTGGTATATGGGTAGTATGCTTTGTTTTAAGATTTTCTACTTTGGTGTTGCCACTTGGGGTGGTTCACAGGGTTGCCACCTATATCAATTTTTTTTAAATATTAAGCAACATATGACAATATGGGCATCAAATGAAAGGTATTTTAAGCCGTATACCAACCAAAGTATTTTCGAGTAGGGCTGCCACCTAGGGTTGCCACCTGCCCGCATTTTATTTATTCCTTCATATATCGACCACTATCTCGGGAACGGCTAAACCGATTTAGATGAAATTTGGAGTGCGCATGCTAACCGCCAAACAGGCTTAAGTGACTTTTTGTGGTTAGTGTTCGATATTTTGGAAATCTATTTTGGAAATTTATGCTCTTGGTAAGTAAGATTATGCGACAAATTCGAAAAATACCGAGCAAGGATCGGTCACCCAGGTACTAGACTGTGAAACTCATAAGCTTCGACGCATATGTTGGCTGAGACGTGTCGTACCTATGAATGAGGACGTAGCGGTGAAAATTCGGCTTGGCAACGAAAGCAGGGTCGTCAACGAAAACAATAGAATAACAGCCCAATACTACATCCTAAGCCGGAATCACCGTTTGTTTCCGGACACTTTTTGTTGGTTATTTTACACGTTCTTTGCCCACAACGATTTTGATTTTCTGTCCGAACGACTTGATGGTTGGGGTTGCCGCTTTCTTCTTTTTCAAGCGCTTGATAGCGATTTGTAGTATTATTTCCTCTCAAAATCATAATTTCGTATGTAGGCAACAATATCGTCAGTTGTTTGCTTCATAAAAAAATGAAATGTGCCCAACTGAACGGTGAACCGTATTTCAGCACCATTTCAGACAAAAAAATTTTTAGAACAAATAAATAGTTGTCTGGACACAAACGGTGAATCCACCTTTAGTATTATGAAGTCGAAACATAAACCTTAAATAAACGCCATTTGATCAATGTTATAGCATACACAAAGTTAAAATCTCATAGTTCTAAGTTCAACATCAATACTACATTTTAGGAGAGTTAATAACTAAATTAGCGATATCTTCGTCTTTGAATTAAGCATTCTTTACTTTGAAGCTGTTGAAATTAGTAGAGCTCCGGTAAATTATTATGTGCCTTGTTTAAAATCCTTTACTCAGTTTGCTCTTATTGAAAGAACTCAAAATATTTTTCAACACTTACTCCACCTAATGGGTACAGAACTCCGCTGCTCGTAGAGTTAATCGGGGCAATCACTAAATCCATCGTAGTCAGATTTTCGTGAAATCTACAAAAATGTGATCGCTGAATCCGCATCGCTACGAACGTATGAATTCAAAGTACATGCTACGTTCGTTGCTATTCGAATTCAGTGATAGCAATTTCTTAGATTTCAAGAAAAATCGCTCTCCGATAGATTCAGTGATAGTCCTCAATGTCTTGAACAGTGTCACTGGATTGTTAAGCAACAAAAAAATATTAACCAGAGTATATTTTCTAAATATTTTGGGTTTGAAGCAAAAGGATATTTACTTTGGAAAATTGTTAAACAGTTATGTAATTCAATTACGGGATAAGTATTTAAATTTGGGAGTTCCGCAAAGCTAAAAATTACCATATACTCGTATATATTTATATTAATAAATATGTGTAAATACAAATGATATTATGTACAACCATACATATGTTTATGTATGTATATACATATGCAAGTGATTATATGAACAATACCTAATTTTACGTTATTAGCTTTAATTACCATGTTAAACTATATGTAATTACAGTAATTACAATTTATTCCATGTTAAGCCCAACTACTTTAAAGCTACACTTTTTAAAAAAGTTTTTACATAAACGCATACCAATTTAGTATATATGTACATATGTATATCATCAGTGCAAAAGTCCCTAACTGACCGATTTGAAATTTTAAAGGAGAAGCAAAATGTTTTTAAAATTAACATATGTATGTACCTAGAATGTGTAGTAAAAATATATCATATACATTCTAAAATATTTCTTTGGACTTCGGTGTGGGATCTTGCCGAAATCATAAAAAACCCACTCTTTACGGAATTTGATGTTTTTTTGAATTTGCAAGCTGGCTTCCGACCCCATAGATCATGCGTTAATCTATACTAGGACCGACCAAAACCTTATCCCGCGGGAGAAGCTCTATATATCGGTGAACGAAAACAACACACATAGAGTCTTCGATTGGGCCACGGAAGTCTCTTCTTCCATCCGCCGTGCCCTATCATTACGTCCTGACCCCTTTTATACCTTTCATGAACACGAAATGGTATTACAACTCTGGTCCGACGTTTGTGAGTACCATAAAAAGAAGAGATATACCCATAAAAAGTGTATCGAATTGATCAGACTGACGAGCTGAATCGATTTGGCTATGTCTGGCTGTCTGTCTGTCCCTCAGTTTTTGAGATATCCGATTGAAATTTGGTACACGGGTGTCT
Source organism: Rhagoletis cerasi (assembly GCA_029783565.1). Lineage (NCBI taxonomy): Eukaryota > Metazoa > Arthropoda > Insecta > Diptera > Tephritidae > Rhagoletis > Rhagoletis cerasi. Next base: position 9,901 of record JAPVRG010248679.1, read on the forward strand.
CTTAATTATTTATTAACCATTTGTCGAAACCGACAAAATCAGACCACTACAACATATAGCTGCCATATAACTGATTGTTCAGATATGAGCTTTTGAGATATAACTCTTACATTTATAAAGGCACTATCATGCGATTTTGTGAGATATTTACTAATTAATCGTACAATATTTTCTGAAAAAATTATGGCGATCGGTCCACAAATTGTGGCCTCCGAAGAATATTGCGCATTACCTGTCCTTGGGCTATTTTTTTGCATTGGAATACAAAAAATACTATTTCCAAAAAAGTAATTTAGGACCTTTTGCATTAATGGTGACGCTAGAGATTATCCCTTAAAGAGCGCATTGATGGTTTTGGCCAAAGTGTTTTATCAGGTAAACTAAAAATTATTTGATTAAAAGAGCGAAGGAAGTTTTTAAGGGTTTGTTATCCCCTTAGGCGAGCCCGATGTCAAAACCAATTGGAACTCGGTTAGATAAGTGAAAAAGTCACATAACAAAGAAATATCATATCAATCAAGTGCCAACTAATTGAGAGATCTGCTAACGAGGAGGTCTTGGCGTTATTCTGTTTGTCTTTTAGCCAATAAGTTTTCTAAAAATTAAATATAAAATTTAAAAAATATACATTTTTATTTTAAAACATTAAAAACTCAAAATTTTATTCAAAAAGAAAAAAAGAAATTAAAAAATATATTAAAATAAGTTCCTAAAAATTTAATTAAA
>JAPVRG010248725.1:0-12215 GCA_029783565.1 Rhagoletis cerasi
CCGAGTCGATGTTTGGCCCTCGGAGCGAACGCACGTCTAAAACACTGGAAGCATGCCTTGCGTCTATCACAACATGGTCGATTTGGTTTCTCGTTTTTCGATCTGGAGACAGCCATGTAGCTTGATGGATATTTTTATGCTGGAACCTACATACTACCATATTTCGGGCCCCGGCGAAGTCGATCAGCCTCAGTCCGTTATCGGACGTTTCGTCGTGGAGGCTGAATTTTCCGACAGTGACGCCAAAGATCCCTTCCTTGCCCACCTTGGCATTAAAATCGCCAAGCACGATTTTGACATCGTGTCGGGGCAGCGCTCATATGTGCGTTCCAAGCGCTCATAGAAGAGATCCTTGGACGCGTCGTCCTTCTCTTCCGTCGGGGCGTGGGCGCAAATGAGCGAGATGTTGCAGAATCTCGCTTTGATGCGGATTGTGGTTAGACGTTCGTCCACCGGGGTGAACGTCAGTACTCGGCGACGGAGTCTCTCTCCCACCACAAATCCAACACCAAATTTGCGCTCCTTTATATGGCAGCTGTAGTAGACGTCGCAAGGCCCCACGTGTTCCTTGCCTTGCCCCGTCCATCGCATTTCTTGGATGGCGGTGATGTCAGCCTTTGTCTTCCCGAGGACATCAACCAGCCGGGAAGAGGCACCTTCCCCATTAAGGGTCCGGATATTCCAGGTGCAATACCTCAAATCATAGTCCTTTGGCCTTTTGCCGTGGTCGTCAACAGAAAGGGGGGATCTCTTCCGAGGCTGTTTTTATTTTTCATTGGGCGGGGATTTAACGTGGCGGGACCCAAACCCTGCGCACGCGGTGATTTACGCCTTCTCACATGAGCTCGCTCCCAAACGGGTGTTTGGTCGCTACCCAGTCTTATATCCTTTCTACTAAAAACAATGGAAAGAACCGTAGACAGGCATATCAGGGATAGTTTCCTTACCAGGAACCTGCTTCACAGACACCCATATGCCTATCTTCCAGGAAGATCCACTATCCACGCTCTTCAGAATCTAACAAGGAAAATTGAGAAGTCCCTGGAGGACGAAGAGGTGGAGGTGGGTTGTTTCTTGGATATGGAGGGCACTTTCGACAACACGGAACACTCTCTAATGAGTGAGGGCTATGCGGATGACATTGTCATCCTAATCAGCGGTAGGGTCAAAGATAACATCTCCAACCTCCTACAGAATGCTCTTAACATCGTCGCCAAGTGGTTTAGTAAAATGGGTTAAACGTATAAGCGAAGAGGACTAACATAGTAATTTTTTCCAAGAAGAGAAAACGGGACAAATTAGTAGAACCATTCCTTCAAGGTGAAAAAATATACTTCTCCAAAGTAAAAATTGTTACAAGCTTTCCTACTGGCCACTGATGGGTAATTAAATACTTGTCAAACATAAGAGTTGTCAACTCTGACCAGTGTAGGTTATGTAATGAAGAACAGGATACAGCAGAGCACATTATGTGCCACTGTGAAGCAACAACCAGAACCAGACTTCGCTTCCTAGGATCACCGTACCTAGAAGCATACGACCTAAATGGTATTCAGCCAAAGGACCTCGCACGGTTTCTTATCAGTGCGTGGATCAAAGATGACCTGGAGTTGAATAGAGGTTTGTTAGAATAGATCGTTTCGGTAGCGGTAACTTGGTGACCTGCTCCCTCCTTTAAAGCTAATCTAATCTAATCCATACGCACACAAGGGGTGCGTTTTGCGGTTCAAACCCCCTCCCCCCTTTTCCCTCAAAATCTTGACTACGAATCAGCTAAGCATTAAATGAAGAAAATATACACGTTTTTTATTTTTCGACTGTTGTTTTTTTTTCACTCCCACCTCGAAATTTCGTGGAAAATACCTTAAAAACCTCCCTGAAAATTTCAACCCTTAATATTAACATAAAGTACTCGCCCAAGGCGTTCAAAGACTTCCCATACATAATACAGGTAAACTTTGATATTTTTTCTTTAAAACTCTACAGCTCAGACCCATTTTATGGTACAATCCTGGTCAATGATAGGATTTCTTGAGAATTAAATGCTCTACAAAAGTGTCCATTGCTCCGTAACCCTAACTCCCACCAGTGCGTTAGTACGAGTCACTAAACCCAATTTTTTTAAGAAATTCTCGTTTTTTGACCCCTATCTCGTAAACAACAACTATAGAAAAAATTTAAATGACAAATTTGTAGTCAATAACACCAAATCGCTAACATCGATATTTCTTCAGATATTTCTACAATTTAGCTCAATAATTCATGAAAATTCCATACTATCTCGTCTTCAAAACTCCATATTTCTCAAGAAATATCGATTTTAGCGATTTGGTGTTATTGAACTTTTTGTAGGAAATTAAATTAACTACAAATTTGCCATTCGAATTTTTTCTATAGTTGTTGGTGTTTACGAGATAGGGGCCAAAAAACGAGAATTTCATAAAAAAATTGGGTTTAGTGTCCCGTACTAACGCCCTATCATTGACCTAGATTATACCATAAAATGCCTCTGAGCTGTAGAGCTTTAAAGAAAAAATATTTATATGGGAAATCTTTGAACGACTTGGGCGAGTACTTAATGTTAGTATTAAGGGTTCAAATTTGCAGGGAGTTTTTTTAAGGTATTTGCCACAAAATTTCGAGGTATGAGTGAAAAAAAAATATTCGCAAAAAAAACACCCTAATCAATATATTTAATTTATTTACCATTCTAGGAACTCTCCCCATCAATTGCTGAAACATCGAGGAAAATGGACATACAATTGAAAAAATTTCTTGAAATTAATTTATTTATTATACCCGAGCGCACTTGTGCACAAGGGTATATTAAATTTGTTCACATAACGGTTGTTTGTAACAGCCTAAAGGAATCGATATCGATTAGAAATATATATACCAAAATGCTCAGTATGACAAGAGAAATCGATTAGCCATGTACGTCTGTCCGTCCGTCCATCCATCTGTCCGTGTACACGATAACTCGAGCAAAAATTGAGATATCTTAATCTTTGTTATGTAGGTTGCCCTTTACCCAAGGTAGGTTGGTATTGAAAATGGGCGAAATCGGACTGTCCACAGTGATTCGTTAAAACCCCCACCAGAATTGAGAACTGTCGCTTTGTGAGTGTGAGGAGTGCCCTCGACCGCCCCGGTCCACCCTTAGCCAGAAAAACCTTGTGATCGCGCATGTCGTGTTCGCCCAGCGCTCGCCGAGCTGACATGAGGCCCATCTATTCAAGAGTGTGCCACAAGCGATCAATGGCACACCCAGCCGCTCTCTTTCCGGCGATACCGTTTCACGAGTACCTCCCCTGGCCAATTCGTCAGCCACACAGTTCCCCTCAATGTCGCTGTGACCCGGGACCCAAAGAAGTCTAATACAAAAGTATTCCGACGCGACCGAAAGAGAGAGTAGACATTCCTTAATCAGGTTGGAGCGCACCCCCAACGAACTTAAGGCCCTGATAGCCGCTTGGCTATCAGAATATATACTCACTTCTCTGACTGTTATAGCACTCCGGACTAGTGAATCCACCCCCTCCTTGATAGCGGCTACTTCCGCCTGGAATACACTGCAGAAGTCCGGGAGGCTGCCATCCAGCTTCGATCCATCCGTGAAAAGGTTTACCGCACTCCCTCTCCAGAAGTTGCACCCGGCCCACTCCTCCCTTGAGGGAAAGTGTGAAGAGAGGAAGCTCATAGGATCCATTTCGGTGGCGCAGTAATCTGTCCTATCAGGGATGAAATCGAAGCCCCCAAGAACTCTATAGTGTCCAGTCCTTAAGTCGGCAAACTAATCGGGTTTCCTGAGTCTAATAGCTGTTCGCGCCGCAGCAATTCTACCTGCAACTTCAACAGGAAAAACGTTCATCACTACGTTCAGTGCCAATGTTGGGGCAGTCTGTAGTGTCCCACTAATACTAATTAATGCAGCCCGTTGTACACGCTCCAGCTGTATAGTCAGAGAACCCTTTTCCAGCGAGTTCCACCAGACTAGGGCGGCATAGAACATAATTGGCTTGCCCACGGTCTCGTAGAGCCAATAGACAACTTTTGGCGAAATACCCCTTTTCTCTTTTGCCAATAGCTCCCCTACTGCAATTTAATGCCACTGATGCCTTCCTTGCCCTTTCCTAGATGTCTGGCCTCCACGACAACTTCTTGTCTAGGATCAAGCCCAAGTATTTGACCCTGTCAGACAGCTGTAAGCGCAGACCTCCAACTGAGGGAAGAACAGCGTCAGGGATTTTATATTTTCTAGTAAATAAGACCAGTTCCTTCTTACTGGGATTGACGGCGAGGCCGCTTTTGGCAGCCCAGTTAGTAACTATGTTAAGATACGTTTGGATCAGTTCATACAGCGTAGTAAGATATTTACCTTTAACATCGTGCAACATCGTCTGCATAGGCAATTACCCGACAGCCATGTTTCTCCAGCTCCTCTTGTGGATCGTTCATCACTACGACCCAGAGCAAGGATGAGAGAACACCTCCCTGTTCACCGTGCGATGCAAGCAGGCGCTGCCCCATATGGCCATGACAGTTCTGTCACGGAGCAAGTTTTGGATGAGCCGAATGAGACTGACATCAACCCCTAGCTTATCCAGCGACTTAACTATAGCGTCCGGCAGGACATTATTAAAAGCCCCCTCGATGTCGAGGAAGGCTCCAACGGCAAAGTCCTTGTCAATGAAGGCTTCCTCTATCCACCTCACAATTGTATGTAGAGCGGTTTCTACCGACCTTCCTTTACAATATGCATGCTGAGCTCTTGACAGGCCATCCCGAGGAATCACGTTCCTTATGTGCATGTCAACCAGCCTCTTCAACGTTTTCAGTAGAAACGATGAGAGACCGATTGGCCTGAAGTCCTTGGGGACCACATGAGAGCTCTTTTCGGCCTTCGGAATGAACACCACCTTGACGACCCTCCAACCCCTAGGAATATACCGGTATCTTACACAGTTCGCGTAGATTGGGGCAAACCAACGGCAGGTATGATGCCATCGGGTCCTGGGGATTTGAAGGGTTTGAACGAATTTATCGCCCACATCAGGCGGCGGTCATCCAGAAGGTCAGCAAAAGCAACGCAGTCTCCACGCACTTCCCCTAAGGAAATTTCCTCCGGGGAAGGATTAGAAGGAAAGTGAGTATCCAGGTGCAAGCTTAGTGACTCCTCGCTACTCATAGTCCAGTATCCTGCTTCATCCCTCAAGAAACCCAAAGGAGCGGGATTCCTAGCGAGAATACGCCTAAATCTCGAGGATTCATGACATCCTTCAACGTTTTCGCAGAAAGATCTTTATGAAACTCTTTTCGCCTTTCTTATCTCGGACTTATAGATTCCTAATCCAATCTTGTAAAGTTCCCAATCAGAAGAAAACTTACTCCTATGGGCCCTATTGAATAATCGTCTGCTCGACACCCTTAACTCAGATAGCTCCGCAGTCCACCAAAGGGGTTTCCCCTGTCTTTCTGAAATCTTAGCGGACAAGCAGTTTCAAGAACATCTCTGCACACAGCGCTGAAAACTTCGAAAAGCTCATCTAGCGAGCAATAAGAACCTTATAAATTTTTGAAAAAGGGGCGCCACGCCCACTTATGGATTTACATATATGTATGTCTCGGTAACCGCTTTACCAATTTCTACAAACTGGACACAAGGGTTGATATTGGTCCAATATAAAAAACTGTTGAAAATTTTTGAAATCGGACAATAACCCCGCCCACCTCCCATATAACGGTCATTTGCAGAAATACAAAAAATTCAATATTTTAGTAACTACTGAAGCTTACTGACTCAAAATTGACATATCTAATGATATATTTACGAATAATTAGAATATTATCAATTTTTGAAAAAGGGGCGTAGCCACGCCCACTTATGGAGTTCCATGTATATCTCGGTAACCACTTTACCAATTTCTACTAAACTTGTCGTAGAAACGCCCACTTATGGATATATATGTATATCTCGGTAACGTCTTTAACAATTTCTACCAAACTTAGCACAAGTGTTAATCTTGGTCCAACAGAGAAACAGTTCGAAAATTTTTAAAATCGAACAATAACCACACCCACTTTTCGTATCACGGTGATTTACAGAAATACGAAATCTGTGATTAATCAGTATTTACTGAAGCTAAATTACCCAAGATTTATGTTTGCAATAATTCCTTAGCAAGAAGTATGATTACAACAAATGTTTGTGAAAATAGGCGTGGCACCGCCCACCTATGACTATGCGTAACCGTGTTATCTGTTTCTACCAAACCCGGTATGATTATTATACTTAACACAAAAAAGAATATGTTTAAAATCGGGCTAAAATTACGCCCACCTTTTATATAAAGGAAAATTTCAGAAATATGAAAACTTCGATATTTCGAAATTTAAAAACAGTAATTTACTCAACGTTGGTACTCACAACAATCTCTTAACAAGAAGTAAGATTTTTATGGACTTTATGAAAATAGACGTGACACCGCCCACTTATGAATACTTAAGTTTATATCCGTAACCGTTTTATTAATTTCTACCAAACAAGCTAAATTAGATACTTCTTTAAGTCTAACTGAGCATATTATCGATAATGTTTGAAAAAGGGGGAAAAACTACCTCTGTTTACCACGTAACTGTAGCAGAGAACTTATAAAAACAAGAAGGTGCAAACTACTCAGTGGACCATATTTGATGAGGGGCTAACAGTGCTACTAGGTTTCTACAGTGATATTTTCGTTTCTACAGTGATTTTACAGTCAAGTTTCTAGGTAAATTGCATGGCGAATGTTAAGATAACAGCGGTGAATAACGTCGTGGATTCATGACATTTTGCATTCCAAAATTTTGCGCCATCTCGTTATTCTATGTTCTCTGCTGTATGTTTCAGCATCATGAAACAAACGATGTTTCATACGTGCACCGGGCATTTAATGTTCGGTTTCACCCGAACTTAGACTTCTTTACTTGTTTTTATTAAAATTTTTTTTACTTTTGAAAGTGGAGCGCATTAAACAAGTATTTTTAAGGCAAAAAACGGTGACGTGCAATAATGTCAATGGCGTTAATGTCACTGGAATTAATACACATTCCGAAAGTGAATTAATGTCAATGACTTTAATACACATTCCGAAAGTTCCTGCGGGTAGGCGCAAGAATATACCTGCAGTAAGGCATGCTTGTTGTAAGAGGCGACTAAAATCCATTTGGTGTGTGTGCCCCGAGTGGCATTCGTGCGTCTCGGGAAGTAGGAGGACGGCGGGAAAAATACCCTCTGAAATACCCACCAACCCTCGCAGTTTGGGACAAACTGTAATTATGGAGAAGGCACAACGTAAGGACGTAGATACTTCAGGCGGTACCCACGGTTGTGGGTTGTGCACCGGAGTACGGCGTTGAAGTGCGAGCAAGAGCTCCAAAAGATGCGCTTTAGGGCGGAGCGGAATCAGTGCATTCCGCGCAGATCTAAAGGAGTGGGAAAGGCCAGAAGCTGGAGCGGAAACTATTGCTTTCCGCCCGGGTGACTTAGGCCGGAATGGGATCAAATGCATTCCATCCAGGTCCTACGAGTGGATCAAAAACCCTGGCGGTTCTGGTGATACTAGTATTCCGTTACCTGAGTATGCCTGAGTGACATCAAGCAGAAATGGCTTTCGGACTAATACTAGTGTCGCCCCCGTCCCGATAAAACTTTGGCAAGACTCAGGAAACGCTCTCTATTCGTCGCCGTTCAGTCGGCTGTATAGGTTCAGTTGAAGGGATCCTGACTATTACCGATCTGACTCTGATTCAAGACCCCATAAGGGCTTGTCTCAACCCTCGCCATGGCCTCACTGTTTACATAGATAACCATGGAATGAAATAGGTAACTACATATACGAATAGAGATAACGGCCCTGAGTGGGGACCCAACAAAAAATAATGGATCAAACAAAAAACACAAACAACAAAAACGCTACACCAAATATCTCGAGTTTGGAAATCCGTAGAGAAGGCGACTTAGATCCCTTTAAGAGGAGTGCACAACTATCTCGCTCCCCGATGTCAACCCCAATGTGCGGAACTCCTCCAGTGGATGGGATCCAAAACTCTAACGAAGTGGGTCTGCCCGCAAAGCAACCAGAGGTTTTAGAAAACTTAGGAGTGGGAACCGCATTTGAAAGGCTAGGTGTACAGATAAAATATCTAACGTCGATGCTAAAGGAAAACGACGAGGGACGTCCGCAATCCGTTGAAGGCGGGCCGACAGGGGATTCTATGACCACAGCGCAAGTAAATAAAGACAGCGAGTGGACCGAGGTAAAAAAGAAGGTAAAACGGCCTAAACCGAGTAATGTCACCACGCTTAACTGTAAAATACAACTTTTGTTTCACAATCTATTCAAATAACGTTGAAACAGTTGACAACTTGGCGATGGGGCTGTAGTTGGCAGCACACACTCAAGCGATTTATTAAATAATAGCAGAAGTGGGTTTGCGAAGGCCAAACAGTTCTTAAGAAGATAAGACGATATGCCGTCGACATACGTGTGCAAAGATGATTTGATGTGCAAAATTCCAACAACATCGTCAACAGATAAAGAGAGCGTCCCAAAATTAATTGGAGAATCCACTGTTGTAAATAAACCGCGAGAGGTTTCCGATTGTGCCACAAAATTCGATCGAAAGAAGTCAGCAAAAAGATTTTCAGCCTCAGAAGATGATGAGGCATGTGCGCCATTATAAAGAACACATCTGTGCGGTGCACACTCCGGAGAAGTGTAAAACTATGTTTATATTACAGCATAAATTACTTTGTTCGGGCCAAATTACTTCACATAACTCAAGTGAGTTCAAACTTGCTTTCATGATTTCTATATACATTTCATTAGCATATGTACGTACGAGTGTGTGGTTTGTACTTGATTTCAAACAAAATGGATGCATACCTTTAGGCTTTTTTTTTATTTTTATTAATTTCCTCAACAGTGGCAGCGAAAACAAATGACAACACATTTTCTTCTTCGTTTGTTTCGTGATTTATGATAAATTATCTCATTTATACTTAATTTACTGACAGATTTTATAAGGCGAAATTACTTAGTTTGTGCTTAATTTATGCATAAATTAAGATTGAGCTCTAAATCACGCCAATGTGAACATAGTTTAACCTTCTTTAAATAAAACTATGGAAGATTTTCAAACTTTTTTCATTTTATTAAACAAATTTCTACAAGAGATACAAGGGGCTTATAATAACTAAAGTATGAAACATATGAAACATACCATATTATTCACGTCGACGGGTACTTTAATTATTTGCCCATAAATTCCGTATTGCCCATGAACGTGATCTAAAGATACAGCCTCTAAATAAGGAATTGAACAGGAAAAAACAGGAAAGGAACAGGATAAAATCGAAGAGAAACAGGATTAAATCGAAGAGCGGCAGAATAAAATCGAGGCATTGATTATTGAGAAACAGGACAAAGTCTAGACCAAGGTAGATGAGTTGGAGGGTCGTCTCCGTTACTTGCAGCTGAATCGTCCAGCTACTTTGACAAACGCTCCAAAGGTGAAAACTCCATCTTTTGACGGCACGGTTCCTTTCCAAGTATTCAAGCTCCAGTTCGAAAAGACAGCTACAGCAAACAGGTGGAGCATGGAAGAGAAATCCGTTGCGCTTTTCGTTGCATTAAAGGGGCCTGCAGCGGAGGTTTTGCGGACTGTTCCCGAGTGCGAAAGGGACAATTACGATGCGTTAATGGGTGCAGTGAAAGACGTTATGGTAGCGAGCACAGAAGACAGATTTACCAAATGGAGCTGGACAACCGCTACTAAAAAGCCGGCGAGACTCTACAGGAATTCGCCTGCGATATTAAAAGGTTAGCTCACTTGGCAATAGAAGACGCATCTGGTGAACACCTCGAAAAGGTAAACCAAGCAAGAGACGTATGCGAATCCAAAGCCGACATTCGCTGAAACTGTCTCGTATGCCCAGACCCGGGAAACAGCAGCGCTCCTAAGTAGACCAGCCTACAAAGTCCATCGAGTAGAAGTGGAGACACCTGACATGATGAACGAGATCCTGAAAACGCTTAAGTCAATCGCAGGTAAGAACAATCCTGGTGTCACTGAGAAGAAGGCTGCTGGCGGTGTTACACAGGTTCATAGTTGCAGAGATTGTAGATGAAGCCATCATAGTAGTAGACTTCTTAATTGGCCAAGGCATCAAGATCGACATGGGGAACAGAATCATGGAATATAACAACATGGAAGTGGCGATTAGATTTTGGTTATGATGGGCCGTACAGCAGCAAGCGAGTGATCCTAGAGGGAAGTGAACAGATTCCACCGAAGTCTGAAGCAGTCGTTCGGGCGAAGATTGATGGAGATTGTGGGACAAACAAATTGTGGGTTGTTGAAGCAACACAAAATTCTACACCGGACGTACTAATTGGAAAAACACTGGCTATGACACAAAAAGATGGACGCATTCCTGTTCGAGTTCTTAATAAGTTCAAGTCACCAATAAAACTTCGTAAAGGAACTGTACTTGGACAATGCCAAGAGGTAGAGGCCATCATCAACTGCGAGAAGTTATCTGACAAAGGGATTAGAAGAAAAGTACCAGCATAAAGCCAAGGAACTTCTCTTCAAATACTCCAGCATATTCCACAAGGACGGTAACCAACCAGGCCGAACTAACGTTGTGAAACATCGAATCGATACTGGTGATGCAAGGCCAATCCGTCAAGCTCCTCGGAGTGTTCCACTTGCCAACCGTGAAGCTGTAAGCCAGATCATAAAAGAAATGAGCGAGAGTGGTGTGATTGAGCCATCAGCGAGTCCATGGAGTTCGCCGGTAGTACTTGTGAAGAAGAAGGATGGCCAAATGCGATTCTGCGTGGACTACCGGAAACTAAATGATGTGACGAAGAAGGACAGCTATCCATTGCCCAGAATCTACGATACTCTGGACTCGTTGACTGGCATGAAATGGTTCTCAGCACTCGACCTTAAGAGTGGTTATTGGCAAGTGGAGGTAAGAGAGGAAGACAAGGAGAAGACAGCCTTCAGCGTTGGAGATGGTCTATGGCAATTCACCGTAATGCCCTTCGGACTATGCAATGCTCTTGCTACTTCTGAAAGACTCATGGACCATGTGCTTAAGGGACTAAATTGGAAAACATATTTGGTGTATCTAGATGACATCATCGTATTGGGTAAAAGCTTCGAGGAACACCTGAGGAATGTAGAAGAAGTTTTCCAGAGGATAGCTGGCGCTGGTCTCAAACTAAGTTCTAAAAAGTGCTCGTTGTTCAAGAAGGAGGTGAACTACTTGGGACACAAGGTGACGACGGAGGGCATCTGCCATGCGGAGGAAAAGATAGAAGCAGTAAAAGATTGGCCAAGTCCTAGGAACTTGCATGAGTTACGGAGTTTTCTTGCGCTATGCACATACTATCGTCGATTTGTTCCGAACTTCGCCAGCGTTTCTAATAGCCTCCACGAGCTCACTAGGAAAAATATAGCCTTGGAGTGGAACAAAGAGCAGGAGGAGGCATTCCAAGCTCTGAAGAAAAGGCTATGTACTGCACCTATGCTAGCGTATCCGGTTCCAGATGCAATATTTATTTTGGACACGGATACCAGGGGCTACGCGATAGGAGGCGTGTTGTCGCAGGTAGTTGACGGGCAAGAGAAGGTAGTTGCCTACTATAGTCGGTCGATTGGAAGACCAGAGAGAAACTACTGCGTAACCCGGAGAGAACTACTAGCGTTAGTGGAGTGCGTCAAACATTTCCACAAGTACCTCTATGGGCAACGGTTCCGAGTTCGAACGGATCATGCAGCGCTGAAGTGGCTACTACAGTTCAAGAATCCGGAAGGACAGCTAGCTCGGTGGATTGAAAGACTGCAGAGCTACGATTTCACTATTGAGCACCGCAAAGGAAGCGTCCATGGAAAGGCTGATGCCATGTCCCGACGACCATGTAACCTGGAATTTAAGCACTGCTCAAAAGCTGAAGCCAAGGAAGACGTAATAGACGTGCGGCTTATGACAGTTGCACCAGCGGAAGAGTGGGAGTCTGAACAACTACAGAAATGTCAGCGGGAAGATCCGGATTTGGAGCTTCTGATTCACGGGTTGGAGATGGACAGACGGCCAACTAAGGAGCAAATGGCAGCGGAAAGCCCAATCGCAAAGGCATACTGGGCACAATGGAACAGCT